>JAJPUD010006651.1:24170-105582 GCA_023553655.1 Myrmecobius fasciatus | reverse complement strand
TATCTATCTATCTATCTATCTATCTATCTATCTATCTATCTATCTATCTATCTATCTATATTGTCTATAATATGAAAAAATCATAATAAAATTGAAAATTAGCTTCTGTTATTGAAAAATAATTATATAGAGTACTTTAAGATTACTAAGCACTTTATGTATGCTATCTCTTTAGATCCTATCATGATCACATCTTATAGATAAGAAATCGGGCTCAGGGAAGTTAGTAAGCGTTAAGAATTGTCTTAAGATTTGAATTCAGGCATTCCTGAATATGAATCAAAAACTTTATTCACTTTACCATCTCCATGCTTATTAAAGATATGTTTTTGTCTTTATTACATTTTATTATATTTATTTGCATTTTTCTGTTTTCATTGTTTACCAATACCAAACTTAGTTTATACAATACTAATTTTTAATGTAATATTTTCTTTTCCCCCAATTACACATTAATTTTTTAAAATTTTTTTAAATTTTGAATTCAAAATAATATTCCCACTCTCCTTCTCTTGCTCTTAAGTGGAAAATAATCTGATATACATGAATTATATATTTTATTAAGAGCTGTTCTAACAATGAGAAACACCTGGCTTGATTTTCACCTCTAACACCCTGATTCTCTTCCCAATCATAGGGTCTAGAACTTCCCCTAGTATTTATTTCTTCAGGGTCTTTGTAATCAGCTTGCCATCATTTGCTTCATCCCTCATCCTCAACTCCTAAGGAATTACCTAATAATATGGACATTTTATATTAATAGGAGACTCCATGAATAATGTTCCAAAAGAATAAATCTCTAAGCACTGAAGTCAGATCTATTGGTGAACAGCAAAGAGATATGAGGGCAGAGAGAGGCCTTTGGGATTGTTTACAATTTCCCCTTGCCCATCCATCCTTCTAGGACAAATCATTTTGTGTAATGAGTTAAATATTAAAATAAGGGGGAAAAAGCAAGGCCAGGTACTGTATTACATAAGTTATTTCTTCATACCTTTCACAAATTTTATTACTCAAGTAATTTTGCCTCTCTATAAATGGGGAAAAGGTGAGAAAATTTGTATTTTATTTTTATTACTTCATTAAATATAACTGTGACTGTGTGAATTGTAAACTAAACGTGACATTCAGAAACAGAGTATTTAATGGAGAAAATGTATGGGCATTTTCCTATTTTTACATTCATCATAATAGCCCTAACACAAAGAGCTATTTTGCTTTAACTTTAATACACTATATTAATTTTCTTACAAATGAATGACAGGTTAGGGTTAACTATCACCCCTTTACTGTAAAAACTGCTTTGTTCCTGAATACATAAAGCTCAGACAAGACATGGAGGTCTGTTATCAGAAATTAATCCATGTTTGACACAGCAAACTTCTACTAATACACATCAACCTCATCTATAGGATTTACAGAACTAGATAGTTGCTTCGAGCACCATGCGAAGATTGGTTGTGGGGTACTGATGATGGTAAGGTATAGGATTAGCATAATTTCCACCCCTTAGGGTCTTGTTCTTTGTTAACTATTTTCCTACTCTGATCCTTATGGAGTAAAGTTTGCATCACTCTTTTGTCCAGGGTTACACAGTCAGTATTTTCTAAATCTTCCTGGTTTCATGGGCCATCTTTCTAATCACTACCTACAACATCAAGGTTGCATGGGATCCTTGGGTTAAATAGTTTAAAATTTGGCTGAATAAGATGAATTATTAGGGCCCTATTTTAAAGTTCTGGCAAGTAGCAATTTTCAGGGAGATTGTTGTATGGCTATCCCTGGGGGCATTGATGACTAATCAATAATTTGTCCATTTTATCTTCACATGCAAGAATCTTTTCCTGAATATCAGACCCCTCTCTTTCTGCTCATTGACATCCTCCAGAATTCTCAAAGAAATGCTGTACCTATGAATGTTCATATTGAAATCTGTTTTAAGAAAAAACTAGAGCTCAATAAAGGACAGTGAAGTTCTTCACTGATGGTAAATTTCTAAGCTCTTTCTAGACTTCCCTTTGACCAATTTAATAGTCAAAGGCACCTACAAGGTGCCTGACACTGCTGCTAGATGCTGGGGATTCTGAGAGGGAAAATCTGCCCACTTAGAGCTTTTTTCCAGAGGGTGAATAGTACATACAGAGACATAAATATATTATTATAGGAAAAGTATTCTAGAAGATATTGACAAACTCTTTGCTAAACTGAGCACTGTGAAAATTAAAATGATGGTCCCCTTCTGTCAAGTTTTCATCTGTGAGATTAAATGATATACTGGAGTAATGAAAAGGTTTTTTCCTGTTTTCCTTGAGATGGGAAATTCCTTCTACTAATTGTAGGTGAATATCATCCCTACAAGTTACCATTTTGAAGAGTTTTGAAGATGTGGTTACTTGTTCAAGGTCATACAGGCAGCATTTGAACCCAGATGTTTCTGGTTTCAAGGAAATTTGTATGTACACTACTTTGTGTTGTCTCTAATATATGAAATTGTGTGTATATAAATGTATATATATATACATAAGTGTGTATATATGCATATGTGCATGAATCATATGTATATAGATATAGATGTAGGCACAGACATAGACATAGATATGGATATAGATATAAATATATATAAATATAAATATATAAATATTGATAGACATGTATTGGTTTTATCAGATCCCAGTAAGTAATGGAAGACTTTAAGGTTTTCTTATTAAAAATACTGGAGTGGTTTTCATTTACAGATGAGGAACTAAGACAAATGGAGCTCCCCAGGATCAAATAACTAATAAGTGTTTGAGGCTAGATTTGACTCAGAGCTTCCTGACTCCCCCTAGCTGCCCCTATGAATAATGGCCATGAATTAAAAAGAGAAGTATATTGCATACTAAGACTTTAATTTGCTAGATAGCTGGAATATCAGTTTTTATTCTCACTACATTAACATACACAGAAAAAATAAACTTTTATTGAATTGTGTCAATGTTCAGTAATAAGAAAAGAGAAAAAAATTGGGAAGAAGAAAGAACCAGACAAGTAACTGATTTACTGTGTCTTGGATGGTCACCTGGAAAAGGGATTAGAATGGTCCTCTTTGACCCCAGAAATAGCAGAAATAGAAATAATGGGACAGGATGGGGGAGAGAAGCACATTCACATTTAAGATATATTCAGGAAAAAAATCTGCTAATAAAGATAGCTGGGCTGCCTCAAGGGAGTGGTCATTTTCTCTCCATTGGAGGTCTGAAAATGAAGGCTGGAGATCCTCATATCAGAAATGCTATTATTATTTTTCTGTTGTGGATTGGTGTTAGATGGACATTGAAATCCTTTCTAACTCCAGAAATCTGTGCTTCTGTGATTTGCTTTCTTTTTCCTGAAATTTTTCTATAAATGATAAATATATATATATGTACATATATATATACATATACATCCATATTCACACATATATATGTATATGTATATATATATACATTTACACGATGTAGTTCTTATATATACAATATTGGGTGGGGGCTTATTTCATTTTTTAGCAAAATAAAAAAAGATATGTTAAAAAGCTCAGTGAACTAGGAAACTATTATTGCTTTTAAAGTGTAATTTGCCCAGATGTCTTAATATTCCATGTGAAACACAAACTCACCCCACCAAATCCTATTATAATTAGCAGGCCTGCATTTGACTATTCAACTGATGAGGTGGTTCCAGAAGAAATTTTGGGAAACCACAAAAATGCTTCAGAAAAGCATGTATACTTCACATAAAAGAATTGTGATTAAGCTTCAGTCATCCTCTCCTATGGAGAACAGAGAATTGCAGTCAAAATTAGTTGCCATTATGGTTACGTCTGTCAGAGGCACTTTGGGAATGATCATGGAGACACTATTTAGAGAAATGAAATCTGTGAGCAACCATTTCCTTCTGTTAGAAAGAGAGGAGAGAGTGAAGAAGGCCAGTAACTTTATTGTTAATGGTTTAGCATTGGCTCCATGAGGCAAGATTTCAGGGGCAAAAAGATAATTCCATTTGGCTGGTTCTAAGGAAGACCTGAAGCTCATTTGTTTATAGTCAATCCATCATACTTCTCAACCGGTAGATTTTTTTTTTGTCAGTTAGTCAACTCAACAAGTAAGGTCACCAAGATTTTTTAAGCACTTACAACATACAAGGCATTGTATTAAGTGCTAAAAATACAAAGAGAAGCAAAAAATGATTGTTGACCTCAAGGAGCTTTTATGATAATGGAGAGACAACATGCAAGCAAACATGGACATGGAAGATATAATCACAGGATAAATTGGGAAGGTAAAAATACTGAAGGGATCAGTTAAATGGCTCACAGAATAGGGTGGCTGACCTCCCTATTCAGAAAGATCTGAGTTTAAATCTTTCTTTAGACACTTGCTAACTGTATGACTCTAGACAAGTCACTTAACCCTGTTTGTTATACACTATAACAGTGTATAACATTATAACAGTGTAAAACTGAAAAAATGAGCTGAAGAAGGAAATGTCAAAACATTTCAGTATCAATGGCAGAACACTTTGCCAAGAAAACCCCATTTGGGATCATGAAAATTTGAACAGAACTGCACAACAATTTTGAGGAGGGCTGCAGAAAGTAAGATTTTAACTGAGCTTTAAGGAAGCAATGGGGCAGAGCCAAAAAGGAAAAGCATTCAAGATATGGGGGACAGCCAGTGCAAAGGGATGGTGTGTCATGTGTGAGGAATAGCAGGAAGGTCAGTCATGCTAGAAGTAGAATATATTGAGAAAAGTAAAGTAGAAGAACACTAGAAAGTGAGGAATGACACAGATTGTAAATGACATTAAAAGCCAAATAAAAGATATTCTCTTTGATCCTGGGAGCAGGAGGAGGCCAGTGGAGTTTATTGAGTTGAGGGAAGGATGTGATTGGTCAGACCTACACTTTAGGAAAATCACTTCAGTGGTTGAATAGAAGAGGGATCAGAAATGGGACAGATGAGACAGGCAGACCCACCAGTAAACTAGTACAATAGTCCAAGAGTCAGATGATAAAGGTCTGAACTAAGATAATGATTATATAAGAAAACAGAAGGAGGTATATTCAAGAGATGTTGCAAAAATAAAATTGAAAGACCTTGACAAGAAACTGGATATAGAGGGAGTCATTGAGGATGCTAACTAGTGTGTGACCTTAGGGGACTGAAAGGATTGTGTTTTCCTCAACAAAAAGGGGAAGTTGCAATGTTATGGAATATTATTGCTCTGCAAGAAATGACCAGCAGGACGATTTCAGAGAGGCCTGGAGAGACTTGCATGAACTGATGCTGAGTGAAATGAGCAGAACCAGGAGATCATTATGCACAGCAACAACAGTATTACATGATGATCAGTTCTGATGGACATGGCTCTCTGCAACAAAGAATTGTCTCAAACCAGTTCCAATTGTTCACTGAAGAAAACCATATACACCCAGAGAGAGGGATATGAAATATGGACCACAACATAACATTTTCATGATCTCTATTGATATTTGTTTGCATGGTGTTGCCTTTCTCTGATTTTCTTTTTTTTCTTGTAGATAGGATTTTTTTTTGCACAACTTGTCAAGTACTTCAACATTATTAACATGTAGTGGACTTCCTGCCATCTAGGGGAGGGGAGGGGACTGGGGGTAAAATTTGTAATGGAAAGCTTTGTAAAGATCAATGCTGGAGAACTACCCATACATATGTTATGCAAATAAAAAGCTTTAATAAAAAAAAGGGGGGAGTTGCAAAGAAGGGAGGATTTGAAAGGGGAAAATAATAAATTAGAATTCATGTCTGAAGATGATGAATTTGTGATGTCTGAAGATAAGTGACTTTCTAGATTTTATACTAAAGCTTTTCTCCACCATGAGTTCCTCCTTGTATCTATACCCCAATGACTGATTTTCCACTTCTGTGTACAACTATTTCCATTGTCATTAGCCTCTACCACTCCAGAGACCCTGCCACTGAAGGTCTGATGAAACCTCTGGTTCTCCTGAATTCACAAAGTCACATAGTCACTTCCATCTTGGAATACTCCTTCACCCAATAGGAAAAAAAACAAACACAAATAGAGCAGTAACCAGAGCTATCATAGCTAGTTAAAGGGGTATCATCAACCCTTCTCCACCCAGAACCAGTTCAGAAAAATCCTGCTTGCCTTAGTTGCAATCTTAAAGGAAAGAGTGTTTTAAAGGGATAGATCTTCTCTTTTCCATAGCCACGCAATTAAATTTTTAGTAAAATCTGAGTCATTGATTCTTCAACTCCATTCAAACTCCATCATAACCGGAAACCCATTCATTCCTAAGCTTCCAAATTGTTGCTTGGATTAACCAAAAGCAGAAAACATCTATGAATGTTTCAAAGAGTACTGCAAGGTATCCCATAGGTCAATCACCCTTAGTATATTAATGTAGTACCTGAATCATGACAGGTGCTTCACTTACCCCAAAAGGGGTCTTTGGCTAAATTCCCAAAATTCTGTGACCTTGGATAGGAAAAATACATCTTTATTTTTACTAATCTTTGTTTTTGGCTTTGTATACTTATGGACTTTTTATGCTTTTAAAAATATAATTGAAAAGGGGTTGAGAGGCTATCACCATGTCAATGATTCAAAAAAGGTTAAAAACACTGATCTAGTCAAACTTATATCCCCAAATGAATCCATTTAAAAAAATACCCAACAAGTATATATATGAAATACCCAATAAAGACAGTGTGGCTTACCCAAATGATCAGTAGTCAAAGGATATAGATAGGCAATTTTCCAGAAAAATCAATTCAAGTTATCGGTAGTCATGAAAAAATCACTAATAATTAAAGAACTGCAGAGCAAAAGAAATCTGAAGTTCCACCTCTTACCTCTCAGATTGGCAAAGTTGACAAAAATGGAAAATGGTAAATACTGAAGGGGCTATGGGAAAACATGTAAATTAATGCAATTTGGAACTATACTGCAAAAGCTATTGAACTGTTTATGCATACCTTTTTGACCCAGCCATATCACTGCCAAAGAAATAAAAAGGAAAACAGCTCATGTGTACAAAATAACAACTTTTGTGGCATAAAAGAATTGAAAAGTGTGGAGATGCCAACCATTTTTGAATGGATGAGAAAGTAATGGTACATAACACGATGGAATATTGTTGTACTGAAAAAATAATTAAAGAAATGGTTTTGCATAAACCTGGGACTAATTTTATGAAGGGAGGCAGAGCAAAGTGAGAACGAAGTAACATTTTATTCAATAATAACAATATTATAAATATAAACAACTTTGAATAATTTAGGAATTGTGATCATTATAATACCAACTATGATTTCGGAAGACTTAAAAAAAGATATTTGATATCATCCCAACATTTTGACTTAATGGCTGTATGACCTGGGAAAGGCCACCTAATTTCTTTTAGTCTCATTTTTTGGTAGTAAGAGTGGAAATAACAATATATTCCACATAGCTCATAAGATTTTGTGCATTTCCAATAAGAAATAATATAAAAGGACTTAAAACTATAAATTGTTATAGCAAAAAACAATGGTACCCATATCATCACCATTATTGTTATTCTCCATAACAGTCTTCTGGTTGCTATGAGAATATCTTGGTTGTGAATTAGAAAAGCAAAGGAAAATATGCTGAAGGGCTCAACACCCCCTCTATAACTGTCACCCCAAGCCCACCTGACGCCTTCTTATTGAAAGAACAAATGATCACTGGCTTACTTCATAGATTTTTCTCTAGCACTATTCCCATATTCAGAAATAAGAAACTTACATGTTAGAAGCTTACTAAGTTTGGGGGCTAACTGTGCAAAAACAGTGGAGTTTCAAGGGACAGATGGCTCAATGGTAAAAGAAAGAACATTTTCAAAATGGAATACCATAATATAAAAACTGATCAGGAAGAGAAAGGTAGTAAAATATAGCTAATAAACTGAGAATAAGGAAGAATTGAGGTTTCTAACACCACAATAGATATGGAGAACAAGTAGGGAAGGAATAAAGGAGAATTTGAAGAGACAGGCAAAATTTTTGAAGTAAATAAACATTAAGTACATACTATTTGGCAAACACTGACCTAAGCACTTTATAAACTTCCTTCTGAGAGATAGGTGCTATTATTACTGCCATTTTATACTTGAGGATACTAAGGCAGACAGACACAAAGCAACTTGTCCAGAGTAACACAACTAGTAAGCAACTAAGCTCATATCTGAATTCAATCCTTCCTGACTCAAGGCCTACCACTTCATATTCTTTAAAGAAGAGCTTTAATAAATGGTGATGATATAGTGGGAATGAAGGTGATAGAAGTTGAGAGAAACTGAAGATAGAGTGTTAAATCATCAAAGTGGATACTGAAGTCTCTAAGAATGATTCCAGGGAGAGGGAAAGACTGTGATCCAAAAGTCAAGGGAAAAGGTGACAGTTTCCTAGAAGCCAGTGACAGGTCACTGGTCAGGAGAAGGTGGTGGTGAGGTGCCGTGAATGTCAAATAGATTCACAGATCTAAAACCAGAATCTATGCCACACATTATCCCTTATTTTTAGACATAAGAAAACTGAGGCCCTGGAAGTTTAGATGACAAGCCCAAGATCACCAAATGGTTGCCCAGCCAGGATCTGAAGTCAGGCTCTCACACACTAAATTCAGCCATCATTTCACTATATCACATTTGCTATTTACCCCGTTCTTGAAGCTAGAGGAGCATGACACCCATTGAAGAAGAAGAACACTGAGCAAGGAGGAAGTTTAAGTAGAACAGTTTACAGATCCCTGTAAAATAGTAATATGAAGACATCTCTCTGGTTTAATCCCTTACTCCCTACTTATAACTCCCTGCAATTTCCTTACTAGTCCCAATGCAATGCTGACGGATGTGGTTGGGAGGGGAAGATATGGAGACTGTCAAATGCTTCAGTGAATTCATAAAAGATGACCCCCTAAGACTATGACTACATTTGGAGAGTAAGAAATATCAATAATCTTTAAAAGAACAGTTTTTGTAGAATGATTGAAGTGAAAGCCAGAATGCAAAAGACTAGGAGTAATTGAATGATGAAAAAGTGGCAGTAGAAAGTGTAAATCATGGGGCAACTAGATGGTACAGTAGATAGAGCATGAGCCCTGGAGTCAGGAGGACCTGAGTTCAAATACACTCAGCCTCAGACACTCAATACTTCTTAGCAACTTGACCCTGGGCAAGTCACTTAACCCCAATGGCCTCACCAAAAAAAAAAAAAAAAAGGAAAGAAAGTGTAAATTATTCCTTCAAGGAATTTGGCAGTGGAAAGATAGACAATAGAGTCATAGATTAAGGAGATGGCAAAATTAAGAAAAGATTTTTCTTAGCACAGAGGAAACCTGGGCATATTTGTAGACAACAGAGAAGTGAAGAGGGATATATGGAAAAGATGGTTGAAGTTCAGAATGTGGCAAAAGTTGGAATCAAGGGGCCAAGTTATGAGGTTAGCATGAAAAGGAAAAGGGGAACTTCACTTCTAAAAAAGAAGGAAGGTTCACCATGTGCTTGAATGAACAAGACCAACTGGAAGGTTCACCTTTTTTTTCATTTTAAAAAGCCAAGGTAATACCAATGACAAAGGAAGGCAAGTTTTTCTTTTCTCTTTTAGACTTCTAGCTTGACTACAATAAAGTAGGAACTGCACAATTGTAATATCAAGGAGATAGTAAAATCATAGATTTAGAGCTAGAAAGGAGATCATCTAGTCCCATCCTCTTTTTTGAAGTGGAAGAAAGTAAGTTAAGGGATTGGCCCAAGGTTACATAAGTAATAAGCAGCAGAGCCTTCTTTTCCAATTCACTAATTTTATTTTTCAGTGAATTGTTATCTTTTTCCAATTCACTATTTTTATTTTCTAGTGAGTTGGTGACTTTTTCCAATTCATTAATTTTATTTTCCAGTGAGTTGGCGACTTTTTCCAATTCACCAGACTTATTTTCCAGTTTTTCACATCTCTGTTGCAGGGCTATGTTTCCTTCTTGCACTGCTCTCAGTTTATTTCCCCAATCTTCTTCTAGCTCTCTTTGGAGATTCTTTATGCAATCTTCCAGGTAAGCCTTCTGAAAGGGAGACCAGCTTAAGTCCACCTTTGTGGCTTTATCTGGGATTGTTTTCAGAATCTCAGGATCTGGGGACTGCTCTAGTTTCTCTCCGTAAAAGCTGTCTATGGTGAGAGCTCTCTTCTTCTTGCTCATGATGTTTAGCTGAGGTATCAGTCACCAGCAGGGAATTCTGCAGCCTCAGCAGCAGCAGCGGCAGCAGTGGCAGCAGCAGCAGGGGGGATTTCAATTTGCCCTGGGGTTGTTTGCCGGGTTGACTTCAGGTCTGGGGCTGATCTGACTAGATCCGCACTAGGACCACACTTTCAGCTGCTCTCAATCCACCCTTTATCAAAGGTAGACCTGCCAAAGCACCTGCCCACAAGCAGAGCAAAGTGGCCCAAGGGTCTCCCAGGGACTTCCTGGCAGCCTCAAATCTTCTGGTCCGTCCCAGCCCCGGACTTGCATCCCGGCTGCGCCCTGGCGTCTGAGTGCTGGGACCTGCTCAATCCCCTGCCCATCTAAAACTGACCTCAGAAGTTCTTTCAAAGTAGATATTTGATAGAAGTTCATTGTAGTCCAAGTGTTTGGTGAAGCCCTCACTCCAGAACCAGTTCAGAGGCTCAGTTTGTCTGTGTCTGAGGGAAGGTCTCAGGAGCTCACAGAGAACGCTGTCTGCAGTTCCCCATCTTGGCTCTGCCCCCCGCAGCAGAGCCTTCTAATTCAAATTCCACTGTACCATATTGCTTTGCCTATAAGCACTGTCTATGACTAAAAGAAATGCTATTAAATTCCAACAGACTTGTGATGGAAAGAGTCATCTGAATCCACAGACAGAACAATGGAAACAATGTGGATCAGAGTATAGTATTTTCACTTTTGCTTGCTTATTTGTTTGCTTGTTTTTTTTTTCCTTTCTGCTGTTTTTTTTCCCTTTTTATCTGATTTGTCTTGTGCAATATGACAAATATGGAAACATGTTTAGAAGAATTACATGTTTAACCCATATTGGTTGTTGTCTTGGGAAGGGAGGCAGGGGAGGAAAAATTTGGAAAACAATGTTTTTTCAAAGGTGAACGTTGAAAACTATCTTTGCATGTATTTGGAAAAATAAAATACTATTTAATTTTTTTAAAGATTGGTACCAGCTGATTTTAATAATAGACACCTGTTATTTGCCTATAAAAATGTAATTCAGTTAAGTTCAACAAACATTTAGTAAGCTCCTATTATACCCAAGGCACTGTGATAGGTGCTGGAGACAAAAACATTAAAAAACTGTTTCTGCTTTCAAAGATCTTACAATCTACATTTCTAGTCATTTTAGCCACTGCTTTTCCTCCATACAGATTTTGATCTGATTATGTTAAGACTATTTATCCATTAGCAAACACTAACCAAAACTCTGTCTCCCATCTTCATTCCTTTTGTACTAGTTGACTCTCATGGCTGCAATACTCCCTCCTCTCCTTCATCTATCAGAATCCCTGGTTTCCATCTAAACTCAGTTCAGATACTATTTTGTATGTGAAGCTACTTAGTGTAGTACCTAGAACATATTAATCATTTAATAAGATTGATGCTTACAACTATTAATTTCCTCCCTTCCCAAAATATCTTGTATTTCTCATGTATATGTAATGTAGAACTTGTATAGTACATGCTGTCTGCCTATTTAGAATGTAAGTTTCTTGAGGCTAGGAACTGTTTCTACTTTTGTCTTTGTATCCCTTACATTTAGCATTTGGTAGAGCATAAAATCAGTACTTAATAAATGTTTATTATTTGAGTGATAAATGAGACTATGGATAAGAATATGTGAAATACATATTTATAAAATTATGAAATGATTTTAAGAATTGAGAGCTGGAGAGAAGAATCCAAAAAGTAGTCATTGGAAGCAGAAACTATAGTCTCCTCTAGAGCCCAACTTTTTAAACTGTGATTCAAGACCCTTTATGAGGTCATATAACTGAATGTGGATTGTGAAGTTATGACTTATTATCAGTAAATGTTTGATTTTTATACCTATTTTATATACCTATATCCCCAGGGTCATACGAAAATTTCTCAGACTAAAAGGAAAAAGATTAAGAAGCTCAGGAGAGTTGGGCCAAGCAAGGACCACCATCTTCCAAAGAAATGTTGTACTAGAGAACCTAGATAAATTTCCATTAGAGTAGCTCCCCAAATGCCTTTTATTTCAAACATATCTCCTGGGTCTCATGTTAAGCTGAATTAATCATTGGGGGAGTGGAAAGAGAGGGAGAAAATGACTTATCCCTAAGCCTTTTTGCCCAAGTATATCACTTTCTCTTTCAACTATTTCAATCTGTCTTAATATTAGCTATAGCAAAACAGAACTATGGACAACTGACGAGCTTTTTAAAAGAACTCATGATACAAGACCAAACCAAAAAAAAAAAGAGTTTACTTAAGGTGATTTACACAAAATAGCCCCAAAATCTTGTATTTCTAGGATGATGGCAGAGAAGTACTTAATATGCTAACAGAGTTCGTGGGAGCAGATGCAATCTAATGACAATTGGGAATGATTGAGATTGAAACAAAAACTCCTGACAGCAAAAAGGTGAATTTAGCCCAATCCTTCACTGGGGAATCAAGACATTGTAACTGCTATTCAAAGGTACCATTAGAAAACATACTCACCATAGTCACTCACCATAGTGGACTCTCTGTTGTAGGAAGAGAAAACTAAACAAGTTTTACTACCTATAAAAAGTAATGTACTGGTTCCACCTACTATGAGTAAAGTATGGGGATGATAAATGATCAAAGGGTATGAACAGGCAGTTCTCAGAAGGACAAATTGAAGCTACCACATAAAAATGCTCTAGCTACTGATTAGAGAAATACAAGTTAAAATAATTCTGAGGCACTACCTCATATCTATCAAATTGACTGTGACAAAAAAAGGAAAATGACAAATGCTAAAAAGGATGTGCATTATACTGTTGGTGGAGTTGTGAACTAGTCTAACTACTCTGGAGAACAATTAAGGATAGTGCCCAAAGGACTGTAAACTGTGTGTACTTTTTTACTTAGTAATAACATTATCAGATCTATATCCTGAAGAGATTTTTTTAAAAAAGAAAAGGTCATACATATACATCAATATTTGTAGTAGCTTTTTTTGAGGTGGTGAAAAAATGGAAACTGAGGGAATATCCATCAACTGAGGAATAGCTGAACAAATTGTAACATAGATTATGATGGAATAATACTGTGCTATAAGAAATGATGAGTAGGGTGCTTTTAGATAATCATAGGAAGACCTAGATGAATTGATGTAAAGTGAGTAGAACCAGGAGATCACTTTACACAGTAACAGCAGTATTATAATGAGGATCAACTGTAAAAGACTTACCAGCTGTGATCCATACAATGATCCAAGACAATTACAAAGGAGTCATGATGAAAAATGTAATCCACCCCCAACTCTTAATGCAGATTAAAGTATTATTTTTCTTTATTTTTCTTACTTTTTTGCAATATAGCTCATGTGAAAATGTTTTGAATAATTTCACATGTATAACTGATATCACATTGCTTATCTTTTCAATGGATAGGGAAGGTCTCAAAGGAGGGAGAGAATTTTAAACTCAAAACTTTTAAAAATGTCAAAAATAAATAATAATTTTTAAGATATAAGAGAGGAGGGGCACAAAGATAAAATGAAAAAAAAACCCTGCTCTTGCCTTCTATCTTCTCTTTAGCACAGAGATAAATGTGTAATACTTAAGATCATCTGAGGAGGATGGCAGTACTAATTAGAGGGGCCAGAAAAGAGGTAGGTCATGAGATGAGCTACAGATTTGAACAGATGGATTCAAGGGAGGAGTATATTGATAGCCTGTGAAAAATCATGGATGTAGGAAATTCCATGCTGTTTGATTATAGTAGAATATAAGATAAAATAAAGTGGAATAATGTAAAATAAGATTTAAAAGGTAAATTGAAACAACCATGAAGAGTTTTAAATTTCAAGCAGAGAAGTAGAATGACATAGCACAAGGAGCAAAGATTTTGAATTTGAAGGATTTTGATTCATCAAACCCACAACTGATACTTCTTACTTGAGTGATAAATCACTTAAGCCCTCTGGGTCTTAGTTTCTCCAACTATAAGGTGAGAGTTTTAGACTAGATGACCTTTAAGGTAACATCCTGCTCTAAAGTTATGCTTTCACAAGTTTCCATGTCATCCCAGAGCCAATAAGGGATCATTGAATATCCTTTGGTAATGATGTACCATGTGCAGAAACCACACCAGTTTAGATGAGGCACTCAATATTTTTTGTGTGTTTTTGACTCCTTTGGCAAGTTAGTGAGGCCTACAAAGTCCTTATCAAAATTACATTTTAATGCATATATTGAAATATATAGGTCTACAAAGAAACCTTATTATATTAAAATTCAGTTATCAATGAAAAAAAACAAGATCACCAACTCCTTTGTGAAAAGCAAAAAGTTAAGAACCTCTTTTGAAAAATAATGAAAAAGATTGTCTAAACAATCTTCTGCAGATTGCTCTGATTTTATTCCAATGGATCTTCAAGATGTCCAATGGAGACATTCCCTCCAATGAAAGAATATCACTGCCTACTCATGCCTGCCAATCATGGGCGCTTCTGGTTCATGTCAGTCTGCCACAAAACAGTCTTCCAATAATGCTTGCTTTATTTTTATAGGTGTGAAAATCTAAACATTTGATGAGTCTAGGCAGACTAAATCTCTCTAAAGGGATAAGGGGGGGAGGGGGGGGGAATAGGAGAGAAGAAGAGCTTAGAATGGCTCAAAAATCCACCAAGGCAACTCCAGACATCAAAAGAAATTCTACCAACTCCTGTGTTTAGACTTTTCTAGCCTATTCAGGATTAGAACATTGAAAGGCTCTTAAGGGCTGTTTAACCCAATTGATACATTAGTAAAAAGCTCCAATTTCCTAGGCCTGTAGAAATACAAGCCACATGGGCTCTTTCTGTCTCATCCCTCTCTTGAGTCCTATAGTTCTGGATAAAGCTGATTTCTTGGGTTGCAGTTGTACATGTAGCTTCATTTCTAGGAACCAGGACAAAGCTGAGATTCAAGTGGTGATGAGCCATGAATCTTTCATTCTTTCTTGGGAGTTAGTTTAGGCCATAGTTTCATGGGTGGTTAGATGCTATTAATATGGTTTGTAGCTAGATTAGAGGTGAGTGTGGTTGTATTTCTAATCCCTGAGGACCAGAACTGGACAATATGTTTTAAAAATAGATGTGAAAACTGAGTGACCTTATTAAATAGGTACTGACTGCTAGATTCATGCCACAACAGTACATTTTCAGAGAGCTTTCCTTTTCCAGAAGGTCCCTTTTGGTAATTTAATATTCCTTTGGAGAGAATGGAAGCCTCTTGAGAGTAAAGACAGCTATTTTGCTTGTATATCACCAAAATCTAGAATAGGATTAGCCTAGCAAATAGTGCATGCTTAATAAATACTTGTTGATAGACATACAAAACTGGCCAATCTTGTTGCATACCTCTTTGTGTCAAAAATATTTTACTCAAATTCTAGACCATAAAATTTCCAAATGCTCAAACTTTTCCATTATTTGACAGGCATTCTATATGCCTATAATATATTTGTCAAATGTTTTAAAGAACTCCAAGTGTGGCATCCTATGGCAAATACTATAAAGGAGTAATCTATTCTAAATAACCCTCTGAGATTCTAAAGGCATTATTCTTATTTTGCTGGTGAAGAAATAAGGCTATCCAGGATCACACAAAGAGAAAGATCACAGGATCCTAAATCCAGAGATGGATGGAAACTTTATAAGGCATCTAATCCACCCCTCCTTTTCCAGATAAAGGAACTGAGTCCCAGAGAAGAAGCATGTCTAAAGTGGAATCACAGAGATAATTAGTGGCAGAACCAGGATCCAAAGTGAGGTCTTGTGACTTTAAGTATATCAGTCCTTCCACCACATTAGCCAAGAATATCCCAGTTGCATACCCAATGCTATAACCACTGTACCATATCATGTCATACTTTGCATCATAAAACTGAATTTGTATGTTAAGATAATGACTGGAATGAGATTGAAGCCCAAAACCCCAAAAGGTGTATCCTACTTTTAATCTTTCTTGTGAAAAATGAATTACTTCTCCAGGTCCTTATGATTTCTGATAAACAGGAAATAACCTTGATCTGGAGTTGATAAAAACAATCCACTAAACAGATTTCAAAAAAAATACAGGTTGAATTTCTTCTCAGGGACTCGTTACCAGGAAATCATTAGAGACAGATTGGAAAGGCTGTTGCTGCCTCGCCTTTGATGCTTCACAAACTGGCTTCCTTTGAAGCCAGGGCTGAATTTCATACCAAACAACTGCAATTAGTTTTAAGCACTGTTACAAATCAGGGAAAACTGTTTACTGAATTGTTTACTCTATTCCTTTTAAATGTCTGAAACAGTCAATTCTCTTCCCAGAAGCTTCACAGGGTTTTTAACTGGTATATTTTATTTTAAAAAACTACTTTAATGTTCATATTTAAAACTTTGAGTTCTAAATTCTTTCTTTTCCTGCCCTTCCCCTCCCCATGGAGAAGTTAAGCAATTTGATGTTATATATATATATATATATAGTCATGTAAAACATTTCCATAGTGGTCATACTGTGAAAAAAACAGACAAAAGAATTCAAGAAAAATAAAGTTTAAAAAAGTATATTTCCATCTGTATTCAAACACCATCAGCTCTTTCTTTGGGGATGGACATAATTTTTCCTCATAAGTCCTTCAGAGTTGTTTTTGGATCATTATATTGCTGAGAATAGCTAAGTCATTCACAGCTGACCATCTTACAATATTGTTGTTATTTTATACTCAGTAGATTTCATGTTGCATCAGCTCATCTAAATCTTTCCAGGTTTCAGAAACTTTATTGTTAACTAAAGGGCACATCAGTGAAGCAGCTTGTTCAATATCTTAAACAGTCCTTTGAAGGGAATTCAGAATTAACCTTTAATTCTGTCCTTTCTGTGGAAAGTAAACACAACTTCATTGCTCATGATACAGTGCTGGACAATTCCTGATGACAACCGATAGACCAAGGAGATTAATCTTGCAGAATTGTAGGAAATTGAAAAAGGTTAAGGGGGAAAAATTACTTCAAAGAGGATATGAATTGGATACACATTAGAAGACTTCTGGAGAAATGACTGATGTGTCTTTAGAACAAAGTTTGTTGTAAAGACAAAGAATAACTCAAGGAGTAGTATGGATCACAAGAATGATCTATGGTACACTGTCAGGACAAAGAGCCCATCTGGCTCACTAGCCAGCTTTGCAGTGTTTTGCAAGCCCTGGAGTGCCCTCTATCAATGCAGCATTTGCCAAAGGTCATAAAAATCAAAGGCCAGATTCACTTTCTTGACACAGAGCTATTAAGTGGACCAAAGTGACAACACTTATTTAATTTGGAATGACTTGTGGAAAGAGAAAGAAATAAGAGCAAAATAAGAGATTTTCAAAATCCAGTAGAAAAAATACTGCCTTGCAATGAATACAAATCTTCCTGTCACTTGTGTGACTTTGAGAAAATTCCTTATCCCCTCTGAACCTCAGTTTCTTCAACTATAAAATTAAAGGGTTGAATTCAGTGGCTTCTAAGGCATCTTCTAGCTCTAAGCCTATAATTCTAAGACCATGATAAGAAGCTAGGATCCCAAAATATCAAATCCTACAATTCTATAAGGTACAGTAATGGAAGAGAGAGTGACTTGGAATCAGGAAGATATGGGTATACATTATGTCTACCCCATTATAATCACTGAGTCAACAAGGTTAAGACATTTATCCTCAGTGAGCTTCAGTTTCTTCATTTATAAACAAAGATTGGAATAGCTGCATTATCTACCACACAGGGTTGTTGTGAGATCCAGAATAGTTAACATATGTAAATACTTTTCCAAACTTTTAAGTGTGACATAGAGGTCAATTGTTATTCATAAAATTTATTTTCAAAAGGAAAAAGTATAAAACTATCCTTTCAACAATTTGGCTCCTAGGGCTGGAGCAGAATCTTTTATGCTTCAAGTGAACAAAAAAAGCAGGGGTAGCAATCCTTATCTCAGATCAAGTAAAAACAAAAATAGATCTAATTAAAAGAGATAAGGAAGGAAACTATATTTTACTAAAGGGTACCATAGACAATGAAGCGGTATCAATACTAAACATATATGAACCAAGTGGTATAGCATCCCAATTCCTAGAGGAGAAACTAACAGAGATGCAAGGAGAAATAGACAGTAATACTATACTAGTGGGGGATCTCCACCTTGCTCTCTCAGAATTACATAAATCAAACCACAAAATAAATAAGAAAGAAGTTAGGGAGATAAACAAAATGTTAGAAAAGTTAGGTATGACAGATCTCTGGAGGAAACTGAATGGTGATAGAATGGAGTATACTTTTTTCTCAGGGGTTCATGGAACTTATACAAAAATTGATCATGTGTTAGGGCATAAAAACCTCAAAATCAAATGCAGAAAAAAAGAAATAGTAAATGTATCCTTTTCAGATCATGATGCAATAAAACTCACATGTAATATAAGGCCAGGAGAAAATAGACCAAAAGTTAATTGGAAATTAAATAATCTAATCCTGAAAAATTAATGGATGAAAGAGCAAATTATAGACACAATCGATAATTTCATCCAGGAGAACAACAATAATGAGACAACATCCCAAAATTTGTGGGATACGGCCAAAGCGGTTATAAGGGGTAACTTTATATCTCTAGATACTTATTTGCATAAAATAGAGAAAGAGAAGATCAATGAATTAGGGTTACAATTAAAAAAACTAGAAAAATAGCAAATTAAAAACCTTCAATTAAATACCAAATTGGAAATTCTAAAAATAAAAGGTGAGATTAAATTGAAAATAAGAAATATATTGAATTAATAAATAAAACTAAGAGTTGGTTTTATGAAAAAAACAGAAACTATATGAACTAAACTACAAAACACTTTCCACACAAATAAAATCAGACTTAGTCAATTGGAAAAACATTAAATGCTCATGGGTAGGCCGAGCGAATATAAGAAAAATGACAATACTACCCAAACTAATTTACTTATTGAGTGCCATACCAATCAAACTCCCAAGAAATTATTTTACAGACCTAGAAAAAATAGTAGCAAAGTTCATTTGGAAGAACAAAAGGTCAAGGGTTTCAAGGGGATTAATGAAAAAAAAAAGGGAGATGAAGGTGGCCTTGCTGTACCAGATATAAAACTATATTATAAAGCAGCAGTCATCAAAACCATTTGGTACTGGCTGAGAAATAGAGCAGTCGATCAGTGGCATAGAATAGGATATCAGGACAAGCTAGGTAATAATGTTAGCAATTTCGTGTTTGATAAACCCAAAGACTGCAGCTTTTGGGATAAATACTCACTATTCGGCAAAAACTCCTGGGGTAAGGCTGGACCCACACCTAACACCGCATACCAAGATAAGATCTAAATGGGTTAATGATCTAGATATAAAGAGTGATATTATAACCAAATTAGAGGAACATAGGATAGTTTACCTCTCAGACCTGTGGAGATGGAATAAATTTATGTCCAAAGAAGATCTGGAACTCTTAATTGAACACCAGATAGATAATATTGATTATATTAAGTTAAAAAGTTTCTGTACTAACAAAATCAATGCAGACAAGATTAGGAGGGAAGCATCAAATTGGGAAATCATCTTTACATTTAAGGGTTCTGATAAAGGTCTCATCTCTAAGATATATAGAGAATTGTCTCACATTTATAAGAATTCAAGCCATTCTCCAATTGATAAATGGTCAAAGGATATGAACAGACAATTTTCAGATGATGAAATTAAAACTATTTATAATCATATGAAAAGGTGCTCCAAATCACTATTGATCAGAGAAATGCAAATTAAGACAACTCTGAGGTACCACTGCACACCTGTCAGATTGGCTAAAATGACAGGAAAAGATAACGATGAATGTTGGAGGGGATGTGAGAAGACTGGGACACTGATGCATTGTTAGTGGAGCTGTGAACGGATCCAACCATTCTGGAGAGCAATTTGGAGCTATGCTCAAAAAGTTATCAAACTGTGCATACCCTTTGACCCAGCAGTGTTTCTATTGGGCTTATATCCCAAAGAAATCATAAAAGAAGGAAAGGGCACCACATGTGCAAGAATGTTTGTGGCAGCTCTTTTTGTAGTGGCTAGAAACTGGAAACTGAATGGATGCCCATCAATTGGAGAGTGGCTGAATAAATTATGGTATATGAATGTTATGGAATATTATTGCTCTGTAAGAAACGACCAGCAGGACGATTTCAGAGAGGCCTGGAGAGACTTGCATGAACTGATGCTGAGCGAGATGAGCAGAACCAGGAGATCGCTGTAAACGGCAACAACAATACTATAAGAGGATCAGTTCTAAGGGACATGACTCTCTTCAACAATGAAATGCTTCAAACCAAATCCAATTGTTCAGTGAAGAAGGCCATATACACCCAGAGAGAGGGATGTGAAATGTGGACCACAACATAACATTTTCATGTTCTCTATTGATGTTTGCATTATATTTCCTTTGTCGGACTATTCTTTCTTATAGATACGATTTCTCCTGAACAAAAAAAAGGATGTGTGGCAATAACTATACACATATTCGATTTAAGTATTCGAACATAATTATCATGTAGTGGATATCCTCCTATCTAGGGGAGGGGTAGGGAGTAGGGGGGGAAAATTTGTAACAGAAAGCTTTGTAAGGGTTAATGTTTAGGAATTACCCATACATATGTTTTGCAAATAAAAAGTATTAATAAAAAAACAACAACAACAATTTGGCTCCTTCCTAATTTGACAAATACATTTCACCTCTCTCCCTTAGATGCATTTTGGTCTATTTTCTGTTTCCTATATTCAACAATTCATCTTCTAACTTGAGGTCTTAATACAGTTTGTGTCCCATGCTTAGAATGTATTTCCTCCTCACTTCTACCTTAAGAATCCTTAGTCCCAAATAGTCAATGGCTATAGCAACCTAGTTTGACAAACCAAAAGACCCCAGCTTTTGGGATAAAAACTCACTATTTGACAAAAAACTGTTGGGAAAATTGGAAACTAGTATGGCAGAAACTAGACATTGACCCACACCTAACACCATATACCAAGATAAGGTTGAAAAAGGGTTCATGATTTAGACATAAAGAGTGACATTATTAGCAAATTAGAAGAACATAGGATAGTTTACCTCTCAGATCTGTGGAGAAGGAAGAAATTTGTGATCACAGAAGAACTGGAACTCATTAGTGAACACCAAACAGATATTTTTTATTATATTAAGTTAAAAAGGTTTTGCACAAGCAAAACTAATGCAGAAAAGATTAGAAGGGAAGCAATAAATCAGGAAAACATTTTTATATAAGGGTTCTGATAAAGGCCTCATTTTTTAAATATATAGAGAATTGACTCAAATTTATAAGAATTCAAGCCACTCTCCAATTGATAAATGGTCAAAGGATATGAACAGACAATTTTCAGATGAAGAAATAGAAACCATTTCCAGTCAAATGAAAAAGTGCCCCAAATCACTATTGATTAGAGAAATGCAAAGTAAGACAACTCTGAGATACTACACACCTTTCAGACTGTATAAGATGACAGGAAAAGACTATGACAAATGTTGGAGGGGATGTGGGAAAATTGGGATACTAATACATTGTTGGTCAAATTGTGAATGGATCCAGCCGTTCTGGAGAGCAATTTGGAATTATGTTTAAACTCTGCATACCCATTGATCCAGCAATGTTTCTCCTGGGCTTATATCCTAAAGAAATCTTAAAGGAGGGAAAGGAACCCACATGTGCAAAAATGTTTGTGGCAGCCCTTTTTGTAGTGGCAAGAAACTGGAAACTGAGTAGATGCCAATCAATTGGAGAATGGCTGAATAAGTTAAGGTATATGAATGCTAAGGAATATTATTGTTCTATTAAAAAAAAACAATCAGCAGGGTAATTTCAGAGAGGCCTGGAGAGAATTGCATGAACTGATGCTAAGTGAAATGGGCAGAACCAGGATTTCATTGTACACAGCAACAGCAAGATTTTACAATGATCAATTCTGATAGATGTTACTCTTCTCAACAATGAGACCATTCAGGCCAGTTCCAATAATCTTGTGATGATGAGAACCATCTACATTCAGAGAGAGGACTGTGGGAGTGTGGATCACAACATAACATTTTCACTTTTGTTATTGTTTCCTTGAATTTTATTTTCTTTCTCGTTTTTTTTCCCTTTTTGATCTGATTCTTTTTTTGCAACAAGAAAATTGTATAAATATGTATGCCTATATTGAATTTTTAAAAATAAAATAAAGAATCCTTAGTACCATCCCAGGTCAGTTCACAAGATCTTTCTTGATCGTAGGAGTTAATAGTGCTTGTTTGTTCACTCGCTCTCTGTCTGCCTGTCTCTATATATTTCTCTCTGTGTCTGTCTCTAGTTGCATGTAAGTTCATTGAGGACAAAGTCTTTTTTGAGGGGGTAATTATTGGTATCTTCAACACCTAGCACAATGTCCTACACATAGTAAGAACTTAATATTTATTAGTGAATTGCTATGTTCAAATTCTCCTACTGTATAGCTAAATCTGGTTTGGGAATATATTACAAAGGAGCTATTGATTACATCAAACAGCCTTTGAAGGAATTTTCCTTTTTACTTCTTTGTTACATATGTTACCCATGCTATTGCTTAAGATTTGTTTTAATCATTATTGTTTCTTTCTGACTCCCTTATTATCTCATTATTCAGAAGTTGGATAGCTACCAGAACACTTGGGGAGGAACCAAAAGTATTGACAGATAAAGTAAAAGTAGCATCTTTTGGCAAGTCACATCATTCCTAAAGACCTAGTCATTAGGAAAACAAGGTATGTACTGTCAGAGAATCTATTAGAGGAGGCCCAAAGAATGAGAACAGAAATGAGAGCCAGGGAATACTAATATGTAAAAGTCAGTCAAGTCAACAAATATTTATTAAGCATTTCTGATAGACACTGTTCTAAGTAGTGGGAATAAATGTACAATCAGAAATAAAGTTAGTGCCTACCTTCAAGGAGCTTATATTCTTATTAGAAAAAAAATTAGAAAAGCTGGGATGTGGTAAGGTGAGAGAAGTCACTTAGGATTTGAGCTCGCTAGTACCATTGATCAAATGAGGATGATGTAATTTACACTATCTTAAAGTCACTCATATACAAATACTTCATTCTTCTCACTTCCCATCTGTACCTCTTCTGAATTTCTATGAACCAATCTTAACTTCTAGTTCAATCCAAACTCATAATTCTAAGACCTTAGCATTCTTTTTCTCCATTTAGTTTATTTATTTTTAATATGCATTGTTCTATGAATTATGTTGGGAAAAATCAGAATAAAAGGGAAAAACAGGGATCCTACCATTATTGAAGGATTTCTTCATTGTAGCTAAATTTCCATTTTGAAAATGATGAATGAAATTTATCCCACTTTGGGAAATTAAATTTTGTAAAGAAAATAATTGGAATTCCTGAGGCCAATGAATTTAAATTATCTGAATATATTGAAAGGACTCATGGTTTAGGAAGAAAGCTATTGGATCTAGTCTCAATGCATCTTCTGTGCTTTGCTCTTCTGTGTGGTCATAAGATAAGGTCAGCCTCTCTGAATCTCTTTTTCCTCATCTATAAAATCAGGACATTGGACACTAAGAACCCTTTGGTTCTATATCCGTGATCCATATGATCCATGATTTTATTAATTGGTCATTTAACTTCTTTTATTAAATATTTTGAAGTGTAATGTTTTATTACAGGAAGTAAAAGCTAGCATCTTTGAATCAAATGCAAGTTTTAAATTTTTTTCATAGTTAAGATTTACTGATGCTAACCTTTCTCCTCCAAAAAAGTAGCAACAATAAAACCAAAACAAGCAAATAAAAGTTTTATTTTCTTTCACAAAGGAAACCTAGCATGATTTATAAAGTTTAGTCTAGCCCCTTCTCCTCAAACATTCATCACTCTCTGTATCACTGATGGTGTGGTCAAGAAGTCAAATCAACAAGCATTTATTAATGGCCTATGACAAGCCAGCCACCAGGCTAAACACTGGAGAAAACATAGTGTGATATAGAGAATACTAGAGTTGAAGCAAAAGGTTCAGAGATTCATAGGATTGCTAACCTAGAGCTGAAAGAACTTCTGAGGCCATCTAGTCCAAACATACCATTTTACAAATGAGAAAACTAAGACCCAGTAGAGTTAAGTAAAAGAGATCCCATATTTAATTTCTTGATCTACATCTTCTATGTGAGGTTCAAAAAAATAATTTTACAGAATCAGAATTTGAAAGTTGGAAAAGCTTCCATTAGACACAGGGACTAATTTAATTTCTCCTAATTTTTTATTCTGAATGTAAAATAAATATTTTATTGCTTAGGTTATTGCCTTTAAAAATGGATGGCCATTGGGGCAGCTAAGTGGCACAGTGGATAGAGTTCCAGCCCTGAAGTCAGGAAGACCTGAGTTCAATTCTGGTCTCAGGCACTTAACATTGCCTAGCTGTGTGACCCTGGGCAATTCACTTAACCTCACTGCCTCAGAAAAAAGCAAAAAAAAAATGGATGACCATTTGTTAGACATTCTTTGGAGGAATTCTCGCTTAGATATAATTTGACTTCTACAATCCCTTCTAACTGTGAGAGTCTGTGATATTGTGAATATATGTAAAATACCAGAAGACTATTGTTTGTTTGTTGTTGTTGTTGTTGTTGTTGTTTACACCAAGGGCCACCATTCCTAATGGGAAAAATATCAAACATAAACCAAACTCAATAAAACAACATTTTTAGGTTGTGAGCCAATCAGGGTTAACTCATTCACCTAGGGTCTTACAGATAGTGTCAATTATCTGAAGCTTGATATGCATTTAGGTACTTCTGACAACAGGGCCAGTGCTCTATCCACTGACCATCTAACTGTCCCAATAAAACAACTTTTAATTGATTTATGATGGTTCTATCTTTTGTTTCAGAGATAGAAATAACTAACCCCCATATTGGTTGAAGTAGCGCTTTCCATTTTTTTTCTACTTAGCATTCACTTAAATTTTATTCTCCCTCCAACATCTAAACTGAACAAAATGTCCCGTCTATCCCAACTCAACATTTTAATGCATCTCTATCAAGTCCTTTCTTATTTCCCTTACTTAAGGCACCCTTGGCTTCATTGGCACAAACAGTATTGTTATTTCCTAAGCCTTGAAGTGTACCTGATATCTCTCTGCCCAAAACAAATAGCACAACAGTGGAAAGAGCATTATCCCTGGAGTCAGTTTAAATCTAATTTCTGCTACTTGCTGCTTGTGTGATCTTGAGTAAGTCAATGCTATCCTAGGCCTTAGCTTTCTCAGAAATAAATGTGGAGATTAGGCTAGATGGCTTCTAAGAGCTCTCCAGCTCCAGAAGTTGATCCTCTGAATGTCTTGCCAGGAATCTACCTCTAGCAATCTGCCCTGTCTGTGATACTCCCTTTTTGAGAGGGATGTGGCTCCCAAGATCCACATCTTATGGCCAGAATGCTCCAGAAATGAGTATTCATGGGCACAATGAATAGCAGGAAATGGTAATAAGATATTATAAAGAATGTGAAGGAGAGGTCAAAAGCTCTCCATGTGGCAACAGTACTATGAGATCTATGAACAGAGCTGTCCTTAAGCTAAAAATGTGAAAGAGGTTAAATTAGACTTATGTATTCTCATCTCCTCCATTGCCAAGCAGGCTGGACCTTCCTAGTCTTACTTCCACTCCAATGCCCTAGCTTGATCTCCACCACTCAGGGTTTGTATCTGATAGTTAAGGAGCACCACTGGTAATTCTTCTACCAAATAATAATCTGACTTGATATTTCTTTTTTACTTAATAAACTTTATTTTCCCTGAATAACAACCTTTAAAGATATAGTTACAAAATCTTAAGAATTGGAAAGAACTTCAAGAGCCATTTTATCCACCCTCTGCACAATGCAAGAATCACCTCAAAAATATTCCTAACCCTAAGACTCTTTGATAATTTCTTATAATGGCAAGCTTGCCAAGAAGCCAGTTCCATTTGATTGACAAATCAGATGGTGAGAAAGTTGTTCTTTCTCTTGAGTCATAATCTACTTTATTGTAATCCAAAGTACCTCAGTTCTAAAAGTTCCACAATATTTCTTCTTCTTCATCAAAAGACAATCCTTCAAATTCTGAATTACAGAATATTAGAGATGGAAAGGAATTTGAATATAATCTAATTGAATGGCTTTATTTTATGGGCAAGAAAAATAAGTTCCTGAGAATTTTAGTTGCTTGAGGTCACACAATCAGGTTAGTGAGATGAGTATCATGATCTTCCTAATTAGTCAATCAATAAGCCTTTGTTAAATGCTTATTGTGTACCTAGCCTGGAACTTAATAAATAGTTAATAAATGACTCAGGTCACATTTTTGTGTTTTTGTTCTAGCTATCCCCCAAACCTAGGATGCTCTTCCTTCTCATGTCGGCCTATTACAATCCTTGTCTTCCTTCAAAACTCCATGACTACAGATTATGCAGACGATAGTTGCCATGGGTTTTATTCATTATAGACAGATAGGCAGATAGACAGACATTCAGACAGGAAGATTGATAGACAGACAGATAGATAGATAGATAGATAGATAGATAGATAGATAGATAGATAGATGTACAAACAGGAATACATACAAAATTAATTCAAGGGAATTTTAGAAAGAAGGATACTAGAAACCAGAATAGATTTTTATAAAAGTTTTATGTAGGAGGAGGCATTTGAGGTGAATCTTGGAAGAAATTATGGATTCTAACCAGTGGAGGTGAGTAGAAAATGCATTCCAAACCTAGAGACCAGTTATTACAAAGGCAAGGGAATGAGAAATAAAGTTTCATGTGTTGTAAGTTATAAATAGCTATGACTAGATAGAGGGAATTCAAGAGAAATGTGAAAAACTTGGAAAGATAAGGGTTGAATCTTAAATACCAAACAGAAGAAATTATATTTGATCCTAGAGATAATGGGGAGCCACAGGTAATGACATGATCAGACATTTTACTTTGAGGAAATCATATTGTTATCTGTATAGAGGATAGAATAGAATGTAGAGAAGCTGTAAAATAGTGAGACAAAATAAAAAACTATTGAATATTGCTTTGCTTGACTATGCATATTTTATACAAGAGTTTTATCTTGTAGGGGAAGAAAGAAGCAAGGAGGGAAATTATTGCTTTTTTATTGAAAAATGAACAAACAAAACTATTTCAATAATCCAAGGAAGAATGATTAGGGTCTAAACTAGAGTGGTGGTTAAGTCAATGGAGAGGAGAGTAGATAATGAAAAATACTGTAGAACTAAAGAGCAACACAATAGTAGCTGATTAAATATGTGAAGTCAGTAAGAATTAGGAGGTAATTATAATACTAAAGTCGCAAATCTGGTAAATGGAATGATAACATTGCTTTCAACAGTAATAGGAAGGTTAAGAGGAAGGATGGATTCTGAGGGAAAGACAGCAAATTCTATTTTAGATGTATTCATTTTGAGACAGTTTGGGAATATCTAGTTCAAAATGTCCAGTAAGTACTTTATGATATGAGACTCATGTGGAAGAATAGTGTTGGATATAGAATGGAAAGTCATCTTCTTAGAGACAAGCATTGAGCCCATGGGAGCTAGTAGAGGCATGAAATTAAAATGTAGAGAGAAAAGAGAAAAGGACCATAGATAGAGCAAAGACAGAGCTCTTTTTCTCTGTCAAAAGCAGAATAATGAGTAAGTTCCTGACAATGATGTTTTAATATTCAAAAGATGAAAAACACCAATTAAAAGGAATTCTCCGGGAAGCTAGGTGGAACAGTAGAAAAAACACCAGCCCTGGCATCAGAAAGACTTGAGTTCAAATCCAGCCTCAGACACTTATTCACTGTGTGACACTGCCCAAGTGTTTTAATATGATGGTCTAGCATTAAATATTTCTTTTTTTATTAATACTTTTTATTTGCAAAACATATGTATGGGTAATTCCTAAACATTAACCCTTACAAAGCTTTCTGTTACAAATTTTCCCCCCTACTCCCCACCCCTCCCCTAAATGGCAGGATATCCACTACATGATAATTATGTTAGAATACTTAAGAAATCGAATATATGTATAGTTATTGCATCATTTTTTGTGCAGGAGAAATCATATCTACAAGAAAGAATAATCCAATAAAGGAAATACAATGCAAGCAAACCTCAATAGAGAACATGAAAATGTTATGTTGTGGTCCACATTTCACATCCCTCTCTCTGGGTGTATATGGCTCTCTTCACCGAACAATTGGAACTGGTTTGAAGCATTTCATTGTTGAAGAGAGTGATGTCCATTAGAACTGATCCTCATATAGTATTGTTGTTGCCGTGAATAATGATCTCCTGGTTCTGCTCACTTCACTGAGCATCAGTTCATGCAAGTCTCTCCAGGCTTCTCTGAAATCGTCCGGCTGGTCGTTTCTTACAGAACAATAATATTCCATAACATTCATATACCATAATTATTCAGCTACTCTCCAATTGATGGGCATCCATTCAGTTTCCAGTTTCTAGCCACTACAAAAAGAGCTGCCACAAACATTCTTGCACATGTGGGGCCCTTTCCTTCTCTTATGATTTCTTTGGGATATAAGCCCAATAGAAACACTGCTGGGTCAAAAGGTATGCGTAGTTTGATAACTTTTTGAGCATAGCTCCAAATTGCTCTCCAGAATGGCTGGATCCGTTCACAGGTCCACCAACAATAGCATTAAATATTTCTTAAAAAAAGAAATTCTCTTCAGATCTAATTCACCAAAAAAGGAGGAAATGAATTTGGGGTAAGGACAACGGTAATTTTAATGAGAAATTACTTCCATTTTGATATTTTTGGTATAAAAGGAGAGGAAAAACAAGTGTATAATCTAACATGAATATTTGATTGGGGGAGTGTACATTTGAAATCATTCAAGGAAGATAAGTTGAATTAGGTAGAGTAGAATTCTATAAGTAAATCCAGGACAGAAAGGACAGAAAGTCCTTTCAAGAAGGAAATGCTGAAGACACAGGGGGAAACAATTTTAATGAGAAAAGAGATTTTCCAAGGGGATGGGTGTGGATGCATAGGGAATTCACCAATCAACTTATAATATTTAAAATATATATATTTTGGAGGACACAGAAACAAGGACAGCTAACAAAGGACAATTTTTTACATGAAATTTGGTCTTGGAGGAACAGCATCACAAGTAAGAAGGCTCAGAATTGATGAAGACTGATGAGGAAATTTTAGGACAAAAGGTGGGGGAAGAATGCCTTGTTTTAGCTAAATCAGGAAAAAGGAGATTAAAACAGGATAGAGATCCATATTAAGTGGACCATAATAATAATAACTACAAGAGAAGGAAAGGAGACCTTTTAAGTTTTTTTTAATAATTATTATCTAAAACTAAAATTTTAAAATAATTATTATCTAAAACTTAAAAAAAGCAAAACAAAGTAGAAAAAAATAAAGATTGAAAAAATAAACATTGTCATGTGCCAGTAGAACATCAAGGAGGATTAAAATTACGTAAAAATAAATTTCCTTTTCAAGAAAGCATATATAGTAATAGAAGAGATTATATTCATGATTGTCCCTTTTTTCTTTGCTTCCTTGTAGGTTATTCTTTGTCCTCTGCTTTGCACTGTTTACTTTATTCTTTTTTCCCCTTTTCAGTCCCCCTCCAACTTCCCCCAAGCAGGTTATAGTTAAGAATTATATATATACACATATATATGTATATATACACACATACATACACACATATATGTGTGTGTATGTATAGTCATACTCACATAGATGCATATATTTATATACATATATACATATACCTACATGTATACATATATACATATATATAAACATATATATATATATGTAGACATTTATTTACAACAATATATGGATGACATATAATGTAGATTGCTCTCATGATTGTATCTTTAAGTTTAACTTTTTCTGAGATAAATGATTACTACTACTTTTTTTCTGATGAATTCTACTCTTGATCTTTGTTATAGTGTTTATGTGTATCTCATTTCCTATCCCTGCTAACTCTTTCACTTTAGTTCTTCTCTTTAACTTGCCTTGCTATTACTTAACCTTCCCTCACACATGGATTCTTCCCTTATTTTCTCTCCTTACCCTTTCCCTCCCTCTTTATCCCATTAATCTATATATCTTATCCCACTCCCATTCATCTAAACACTCTTCTGATCCCCACCTTATCCTATGCCATCCTTTCCCTCCTTCTTTACCCTTTTCTTATTAATTTATACAGCTTATCCCACTACCACAAATCTACACAGCTTCTACACAGCTTTCAATATCCCACTTTATCCTATTCACTCCCCCTCATATCTTTATATATTTTAGAAGATCATATATCCTTCATGGTTTATATGTATATTGTTCCCTATTTAACCAATTCCTAATGTGAACAAGTTTTCAGAACTACCAGTCCTCCTCTTCACTAGAATGCCTCTGTGTCAATTTTTCCTTTGTACCTCATTTATATAACATGATTACTATTTTTTCTTTTCCTAGTTTCACTTTTTGCAGTCAGTCTATACTCAGCTCTGCCCCAATCTTTCTCTTAGCTGATGTCAGTTTTAAACATATGTTTTATATTTCCATGTATAAAACATAAACAGTTATTGTTGAGGTCCTTGAAATCAGTCTTTGATGTTGGTTTTTATATGTTAAATTTCCCATTGAATTCAGTTTTAGTTGAAAAGAATTTTTAAAATGTCCATTTTAAAATTTTAATCATGCTTAATTTTACTAGATTTGATATTTTTGGCCAGAGGTCACAGACCTACTTCTTTTGATTGTCAATATATAATATTCTGTGGCCTGCAGTCTTTTATCATAACTGCTGATACATCCTGTACAATTCTAATTGTAACTCCAGTATATTTGAAATTTTTTTGTTATTGTTGTTTTGTTTCTGGTATAATTTTCCTCTTGGATCTAGGGCTTACAAAATGTAGTAATAATGTACCTATGTTTTTTTTTTCTTATAGGATTTTCTGGAGGTGGTGATCAGTGGATTTCTTCTAGCCTGGACATATTTACACTTCATACCCATTAAACCATAATCCTGGAGTCTCTGGTCTTCTTGGGTTGTCCCAGGAGGACCCCTGTTTTGTCTTCTTTGTTTTTCTCTATTCTATATTTGTCCTAAGGCACAACTTTGTTATGTTTATGGAAGAAATCTGGAGAGCTTAGAATTCCCCCGGAATCCTCCCACCAAGCTTTTTCATTCTTAATTGTTTCTCTGTTCACTATGAGGGAGATAACTAAAAAGGAAAAAAAAAACAAAAATGGCTTATAAGGCACTGACATTTGAAACAAACTAGGAGATGGTAAGAGAGCACAGATATGTCTATGATGCATTCAAGTCATATGGCCCAAATGCAGCACATCCTTAGGTACCATGGAGAAAATGGTAGATGTGATTGGTGAACAACTATCAGGGGTATGTGAAAGATGGTGATTGGAGAAGGGTCAAGATGTCGTCAATTTTTGAAAAAAGGAAAATAGATTAAATCTGCAAACTAAAAGCCAATAAGCTTCATTTAGGTCAAGAAAGGCATGTGAGTGGTAGAATGGATAAAGTGTTGGACATAAAATGAGATGGACTCAAGTTCAAACTCAGTCTCAAGCACTTATAAACTGTGTGACACTGAACAGTCACTTACCCTGGTTTCCTTTATCTATCAATGTGTATGAGGGTGGGGGAGAGAATAATACCTACCATCCCTTAAAGTCCTGTATAAATGTTAGCTGTTATTACTATTATTACTATTATGTTATTGCTATTCTTATCCTGTGAATATTTTAGAACATATTCTTGAAACATATTTAGTGAATATTTAGAAAAAGAAACAAACTCTCAATAGTCATATTAAAAAATGTTTCAAATAACTAAAAGTTGAGAAATACAAATCAAAGCAACTCTGAGATTTCACATCAAATTCAGAAAATTGTGAAAGATGAGAAAAAAAGAGAAATTGTTCATTTTGGAGGTGTCATGCAAAATGGGCATACTGATACATTGCTAATGGAGCTATGAATTAATCCAACTATACCGTTAAACATTTTGGAGTTATGTTAAATAACTAAAATCTCTATATTCTTGACCCAGAGGTCACGATGCTAAGCATATACCCAAAGGAGAGCAGGGAAAAAAAGAAATGTCTCACAGATGTCAAAATACTTTTAGCAATACTTTTTGTAGTACCGGTGAACTGGAAATAAAGTAAATGTCCATTGATAAAGTAATGACTGAACAAGTTGTGATGCAGGAATGTAATTGAATATTATTTTATTAAGAAAAATTTATGAAATATTCATAGCATCTCTCTTCTTAAGGCAAGAAAAAAATGGAAATTGAGGGGATTTCCATCAATTGAGGAATAGGTCAATAAACTGTAGTGTGTATTTGTGATGGAATATTATTGTTCTCTAGAAAATGATGAGCAGGATGCTCTCAGAAAACAAAACGTGGAAAGTCTTCCATAAACTCAAGTAAAGTGTATTGTATACAAAGTAAAAGCAATGGTCTGGGATGACCAGCTGTGAATAACTTTGCTTTCTCAATAGTAAAATTATCTGTAACTACTCTGAAGGACTTAAGATGAAAAATCCTATCCATATCCAGAGAACAAACTGATTAATCTGAATACAGAATGAAACATTCTCTCTTTCGCTCTCTTTTTTTAACTTAATTTTACTTGAAAATTTTTATTTTTGACTTTATGTAAATGTTTTATATAACTTTACATTTGGCTTTTAATTGTGGGATAAGGGAAAGAGCCTAAAAAATTTTAAAAAGCAAATATAAAAAACTGTTTTGAATATAACTTGAAAAATATTAAAGAAATAAAATAATAAAGAATTATTTATGAAAATGTGGAGAACCATGGGAAGACTTACATGGATTAAAGCAATGTGAAATAAGAAGCACCAGAAAAACAATTTACACATTAACAACAATGAAAATGAAACTAAGAACAATAACAACAACAACAACAACACAAAACAAACAGAAAAAAGAAAAAGAAAGAAACCAGTTAGTGTAAAATTATAAAGGCCAAGTTTAGCAGCAAGGAAGTGATATGAAACAGCATCTCTCTTTCTTCTTTACAAAAGATTATGAATGAGAGTCACTGCTTACAATTTTGTACTCGAATAATACATTGGTTAGTTTTGCTGCACTGTTTTCTCCACTTATTAAATTTTTTTTCATGTAATGGATTATGGAATGGTGACCCACACCTTTCACATGGGTATGTGGACACCTACTTATTCTTTGGACTGGTTCTATCTCTCTAAACTCCTCTTATACTGTCAGTTATAGAATCCCAATGAAAGAATGACCACCATTACATGGTTCACATATATTCTCTCCAGATCCTATGAATAACCATGATTTAGGAAAATATATTGCTCTTACTCATCACTTTAGCTCAAGTTCCCACAAATGCATTTCCATTTATACAAATCAGATATTCACAATAATGACACTTAAATTTTAAACATGACCTAAAGAAATAATAATGACTTCATAAGATACCTCTTTGGTAAGGCAAGTGTGGAATAAGAAAAATTATATAATCCATACATATGCCTAAGTCACATTTTTCTCATCAATATCTTCAGTATAAATGGAGGAGTGAAAACACACAAAGAAACCTGGCAGGGAAGAATGAAAATGAAAAATCCTTTTGCTTAAAGTAATTTACAACTATGAAGTATAAGTTTTGATAACATTAATAAATTCAGGAATATCTGAACCACTTAAAGTGACTTTTCCATTAATTATTTATTTACTTTATCTACTCTCCACTTGGTCAAATATACTTCTCTTCTTGAGCTTGCATAGTATTTGCAAGGTCTTTCATTCTATAATGATAGGAATCTATTAGCATTGGAAGAAGATTGCATTATTAAATTTGATAATAGTTCTCTATAAGCCAGAGAATTATAAAGCTCTTCAAAATAGTTATCTTTCAGCACTATTGATAGTGACAGAGCAACACAAGATAGTTCATTCACCAGGATGTTGTGTCATCCAATCAAAACAAAATTCACAGCAACACAGCTCATTAGAGTATCTTGACAAAACAAACCAATTTAGGGAGAATTTTTATAGAAAAGACAAGCTACTAAATGTCTTTTTTCCCATACTGCTTTTCCCTTTACATCAGAGGGAGGCAGCAATGAGTAAGAGGCACTTCTGAGACGTTCCATTCCCATTAGATGGTACTCGGAGTAAGCAGGAATCAAAACTCCTCTGGCTTGAGACAGCTAAGAAATTACAGTCAAAGACTTCTTACAAGCTGACTGTCTCTATTCTTGGGTTCTTTAAACTGCTCCAAGAAAGATGTTTTTTGATGCTCTACTGAAACTGCTATTTCCTGGAAAGCTCTCTAGTCTCTTGCCTATAATAGTTTCTCAGCCTCTATACATACACTCAATGGTTTAAATCATAGCCGTAAAGAACCTTTCACTCACGAAGTTCAACTCACCAATTTTCTTCTGAGAAATTAACACTCATCATTATATGGGTTGAACTAGATCCCAGCTTCTTAAACTGTGCTTTGTGATGCAATATGTGGAGTCACAAAATTATGATTTATTATCGGTAAATAATTGTTTTGTAAAATACTTATATTGTATACCTATATGCCCAGGGTCATGTAAAAATTTCTCTGGTGAGTAGAAAAAAATTGAAGAAGGATTGATTAAATAAGCTCTGAAATCTCTTCCAACTCTGAGATTATATGAGTCTAAGAGAATAAGAAATACAAAGAAATATAGAAAGACTGGTTAAAAAAACACACACAAAGCTAAGAAAGCAGAGCTAAAATAGCATAAACATCAACCATATGTATACCAAAGCAAAGCAAAAACTTTGGAGAAAGTAAAAGACCAGTTGGGAGGGGAACGACGGGAGAAGCAGTCAGATGACCTGGCCTTGAGTCTCAGCTCTGTGTTTACCAGCATTTCGACTCTTGGCATGGAACACCCTCACTCTGGGCCACATTCTCTTCCTCTGCAAGATGTGAAGATTGGACCAGACCTAGGCTTCCCAGCATATGACAATCTATGAGTCTGTTCTTGTTATTAGCTCAGCAAATAATTCTGATTGTATGGTTGTTTGGGGAAGGGGAAGCTTTGTAATTATTTTTTAAAATTGGTTTTGTAGACACGATTATCTGATTTGAATTAATAAAAGAAAAATCTCTAAAAAAAAGAAAAAAAAGAAATTAACAGTCCTTGTTTAACCATTTTGCAGTCTCCAAAATTAGTAAGATTTTCTTTTCATTCTGTGAGTTTTAATCTTAGATATCAAAACAGGTCAATATAAATGAGCTGAGGAATTATAATAATTCTTTGCAACTTTCAGTTCTCATTATGATCTAACATCATATTCTATGTCCTTGAAACTTTTTCTTCAAACTCACAAGTTTCCAGTTTTAAATGAAAGTTCTTTCTTTGCTCATCACCACCACCACTCCCACACAAACTACCATATACAAATGGGATACACTTGTTATAGTTTACAAGGTGACTTGAATGTGTGTGAATGTACACACACACACACACACACACACACACACACACACACACATATACCAAAGTCCATTTTCTGAAACCATTTTCTTCATGTACGTGTTTTACCTTTTTTGTTAAACCAAAGTTCTTTTTCTGTTCATTTCAGGCATCAAAATTCACATTACTGACATCTCTAACATCTTTTGATAATTTATTTATCTTTTTCTTTATGTAAAATGACTTTTTCTTTCCCTTTCAGCAGAAATTGTTTCCTATGAAAGGTTAATATCATGAAGGTAACCTTACAGTTATAAGGAATAGCTTATTTCAGAAAGAAGAAAGAGATATTTAAATGAACATGATATAAAAGACAAAAGATGTCAATAAAATTTAAATTTAAGAGGTGAATAATCTGGATGGTTTCAGTAATACAAGATTTCATGCTATCCTTGCTTTAATTTTTGACATGTTTATTAAATTGCTAAATCAGGGAAATGCTTTAGATATATTTTATTTGGATTTTTTGAAAAGCATTTGATAGTCTTTCAATACCCTTCTTATAAGGGGTTTTGAATTGAGATGTGGGCTAGACAAGAGTCAAGTTAGACAAATCCAGGATTGATTAAATGACTAAGCCTAATGATTAATCATTAATAGTGCTATGTCACCTTGGTAGGAGGTCTCATGTGGCCTGCCTCAGGTATCTTTGGTCTTATGCTATTTAACATTTTCATCATTATTTTTAAATGGCATAGATGCCATGCTTAATATATTTGCAGATGACATAAAGAAGGAAAGAATAACTAGAACAAAGAATGCTAGATAGAATTACAAAAAAAAAGTTTTTGGCAAGCTACAAGATTGTACCAAATGGAACTACTTGAAACCCAATAGGAATACAAATGAAATTTCATACTTCGGTTGCAAAAATATGCTTTCTATGTATTAAATGAGATGGATAAAGGAAGAAAATCCACCTTGATACAAGTTTTGTTGTTTTTTTTTCCCTGGGGGGGGCTAGGGGAAGACTTATGGTCTCTAATAGGTTGAATATTCAATATGAATCAACAATTTGAAATGATAGCCAAGAAAATTATAGAGGAAGCCAGTTGCAGATATATGAGAAACTCTGAAGAAACAAAGGAATATAATTTTATTGTTGAGGCAAAATGTGAGTTATCTGATGGAATCAATGTGAATTGTAGGGAACTCAACACAAAACAGATTTGTTTAAAATGTATGTGAAGAATATGGAAGCAAAAACAGGTTAGAGAAGATGGGGAAAAAAAGTAAAGCATGGTTCATAATAGATGGAACACAGGGCCTGGATGCAAGAAAATTTGGGGGTAAATCTGGCCTCACATGCTTACTATTGTGTGATCCTAAACAAATCACTTAAACTCTGTTTGCCTTAGTTTTCTTACTATAAAATAGTGATAAAATAGTACCTTCCCTCATCCCCAGGATTTCTGAGGATTCAGTGAGATACTGTTTGTAAAGTGCTTATCACATTGCCTGGAACATACTAGATGCTTTGTAAATATTAGTTATTATAATTAATTATTATTAAAATAGCGATAGACATATATAGGATTATTTGGTGTCTAGGGGATAGAGTAAGGGGAGGAGAGATAAAAAATTTGGAATAAAAGATTTTGTAAGGGTGAATGTTGAAAATTATATATATATGTATATATATATACCTATATATATTCATATATATGTGTGTGTGTGTCGAAAATAAAAAGCTTTTAAAAATAAAGAATACTATTAGTAATGCTAAAGTTCAGAATGAACTGAAGCTGACAGTGAAATCCAAAGACAACAACAAAAAATAATAATTTTAGCTATATTCGGGAAAAGATTCAAAGCTAGAATAGGAACACTGGGATTCACAAGATGATGATAATGGATAATAGAGAGAAGGGATGCTAATTTCCTTGCTAATGAAAATGACCTTTGAACTATAGATTATGGAGCAAAAATGGCAATTAGGGAATTAAATATTCAAAATAATTAAGAAAATAACAAGAAAACATTCATTACCCTCAATCAATTCAAGTCAGCTGGACCAAATGAACCACATCCTCAGATACTGAAAAAAGAGCCAATTGTGACCAATCAGTACTGCCAATATCTGAAAGATCATGAAGCATCAAAGACATACCATAGAAGTGAAGAAGGCAAAATGACCCAATCTCTAAAAGAAAATCAAGTATAAAAAATTTAGACAAGAGAACATGGTTTCAAATTCCTGAGGAAATTCCATAATGGATAATTAAAGAGGTAATTAATAGATATCTAGAAAAAGAAGTAGTAATCACCAAAAGCTGACATGGTGGCCTCAAGAACAGTTCATTCGAGGTTGAACTTATTTTCTTTTTTGATAGAATTACTAAACTAGTAGGAAAAGGTAATAAAGTAATTATAGTTTTTTTCCCAGATTTCATCAAAGTTTTTCATATCAAACTAAATATCTCATACTATTCTTGTGTAGAAGATTAAGAGACTATAAAATAATAGAATTAGATTTTAATAATAATCTATACTATTGGATTTGGAATTAGTTGAAATAATAGACTGAGGAATATATGTCTGAAGTTAGCTCACACCAGCTAGTTAAATTTTTGTTGTTAAATTTCATTTAACAATTATTAAATTTGTTTGAAAATTATTATTTGTTCACATTTTTAAAATTCTAGTTTATAAAATTATTAATTTTCATTGTGAAAACAAATCAGTAAATGTTATAAATCATGACTCAATATTATTTTGTTTTCTAGATTTAAGAAAGTGATGAAGAAAGTAATTATGCAGATTAAACTTTACTTTACTTTCAGAGAGCCATTTGATAAACTTTTATCATCTGTGGATGAACCTAAAAATGGTTACTCGTGGTTTGATTGCAATATGGCAGGAACTTCCTGTGATCTTCCTCAGAAATCTATTCTTGGCTATATATTATTTAGCATTTCTATCAATGACTGGATGAAGACTTAGATAATATTCTCATCAAATGTAAAGATGACACAAAACTGGGAGAGATATGCCTAAGATTGTGGATAACAAAAGCAAGTTCCAAGATTTTGACAGCCTAAAGCTTTGGACTGAAAGACACACCTCAAGAGGGATAAATGTAAAGTCTTTTACTTGGGTTCAAAGCACCAATTTCACAAGAATAGGATGGAAGAAGCATAATAGTGAACATTTTTTAATACTTTAAGGTTTAAAAAGTACTTTACAAAATGCTTTAATTCTCTAATTAATCTGAGGATTTGGGTTACTGTAGTTTCATTATGAATCTATGGTTATGATGTGAAAGCAGCAAAGAAAAGAATCATACACACCTGTTATTTCAGAATCCCTAGTCTCTTCTTCCTGTAATAATTTGAAATATATGTTGTCTGAAAAGTTTACAGAATAGAAACTATATCATCTCTGTTCCTGAGCATACCATTTAATTTGAATTTTGTTCACATCTATTAAAGTTACTATTACATTGAAAAATGTCAAAATGAAGATGAAAACCATATCTTATTTGCCCCATCCAATATGTTCCTGACTTTACATTTTTGTTTTACTCTTCATAACTTGTTTTCTAGCTTCTGCTCCTGTCCAAGGAAGCCCCACCATAGGATTTTCAGTTATGAAGTTCCCTGCATTTAAAATTCACCTGCAACGGATCCAGCCATTCTGGAGAGCAATTTGGAACTATGCTCAAAAAGTTATCAAACTGTGCATACCCTTTGATCCAGCAGCATTTCTATTGGGCTTATATCCCAAAGAGATCTTAGAGGAGGGAAAGGGACCCACATGTGCAAGAATGTTTGTGGCAGCCCTTTTTGTAGTGGCGAGAAACTGGAAGCTGAATGGATGGCCATCAATTGGGGAATGGCTGGATAAGTTATGGTATATGAATGCTATGGAATATTATTGTTCTGTGAGAAACGACCAGCAGGACGATTTCAGAGAGGCCTGGAGAGACTTGCATGAACTGATGCTGAGTGAAACGAGCAGAACCAGGAGATCATTGTACACAGCAACAACAGTATTTACATGATGATCAATTCTAATGGACATGGCTCTCTGCAACAAAGAATTGTCTCAAACCAGTTCCAATTGTTCCCTGAAGAAGACCATATACACCCAGAGAGAGAGAGATATGAAATATGGACCACAACGTAACATTTTCATGCTCTCTCTATTGAGGTTTGCTTGCATTGTGTTGCCTTTCTCTGATTTTCTTTTTTTTTCTTGTAGATAGGATTTTTCTTGCACAACTTGTCAAGTATTTCAACATTATTAACATGTAGTGGACTTCCTGCCATCTAGGGGAGGGGAGGGGACTGGGGGTAAAATTTGTAATGGAAAGCTTTGTAAAGATCAATGCTGGGGAACTACCCATACATATGTTATACAAATAAAAAACTTTAATAAAAAAAGAAAAGAAAAGAAAAAAAAGAAAGAAAGAAATGACCAGAAGGATGATTTTAAAGAGGCCTGGAGAGATCGACATGAACTGATGCTGAGTGAGATGAGCAAAACCAGGAAATCATTGTACATGGCAACAACAAGATTATACGATGATAAATTCTGATGGAAGTGGCTCTTTTCAACAATGAGATGATTGATACCAGTTCCAATGATCTTGTGATGAAGAGAGGCATCTATAGCTAGAGAAAGGATTGTGGGAACTGAGTGTGGATCACAACATAACATTCTCACTCTTTTTGTTGATATTTGCTTCCATTTTGCTTTCTCATTTTTTCCCTTTTTGATCTGATTTTTCTTGTGCAGCAAGATAATTATATAAATATGTATACATATATTGGATTTAACACATATTTCAACATATTTAACATATATTGGATTACTTGTCATCTAGGGAAGGGGTAGGGGAAAGAGTAGGAAAATTTGGAACACAAAGTTTTGCAAGGGCTAATGTTGAAAAATTATCCATCCATATGTTTTGAAAATAAAAAAGTTTTAATAAAAAATAAAATAAAATTCACCTGCATGTGTGTGTGTGTTAATTAAAATAAATTAAAACAGAGACCAGAAGTCTATGCCAACTAATTGACACCACAGTGTGCAGATTTCAGCAAAAGCAGAAACATTTGACTCAAAGTATATTTTTCCTAAAAGCATGACATAATCTCAGTGTAATATTTTATGTAATTTTCATAACACTTACATGCTTGTCACAGTATGTCAAGATACATACAGAAATCTTGCAGCATATACAGAAGCAAAACTAAAGAAAAGGATATATTGAATTATGTATCAAAAAAGAGCAAGTGACAGATGGTATTATAAAGTTTGTTGAAAGAGTGGTATTTATACAATGAGCATTAGATATATTTCTCTAGATAAATGAGGTTATTTGCAGGTATGACGCACCTAGCCCTCAAATAAGGGTTTATTTTCAGTTTGTGTGCCTCACACGGCTTATTTTAGAGACTGCATCTGTCAGAAAGAGAATGACGTGATACAGAACTTCAAACACCATCCAAGGGAGCTCTGTATTCATCGAGAAATGGGGAGATGCAAAGGGAATAGAGCAGAAGGTCTAGGCCTCCTTTAGCATCAAAACAACTGAAATAAAGATGTAAATAACAGGATTAACCAAGTTCAGGAGAATCTAGCAGTGAGTGTGTGTGTTTGTGTGTGTGTATGTGTGAGGTTGAAGACTGTCAAAGTGTAAAAATGGGAAGCTATGGCTGTGGATGAGTAAAAAAGAATCTCTGGGGTACAGAATATTTTCCTTCTGTATTGAGAAAGTCAGTTATATAAAGGAAAAGACATTAAATAAAGAACAAGAAGTTATCCAGAGAATTATACCTGGAGAGCCAGTGAAATTGGATGATTTCATAACAGGAAATGCATTGGATCATGTTAATGCTTGAGTCCAACCACAAAGATCAAATTAATGCATTGACTTTAACATTGTGACCTTATTTTATTTCCCACCTTACATTTCATCTTTCAATGCCTTTGGCATGACTTTGCTTTTTTGGGTGTCTTGCCAGACTTTCTGCAAACTGGCTTTGCTGTCCACTTTTCATAAGATTTTGAAAATGAATTCACATTTTAAATTGATATTGCTTTTGGCCACCATCTCTCTCCAACGGTCAAGTAAGTCAAGGGACTAATCAAATATTTTTTAAGTTTATGATCATTAAGTTGGCCACTTGATGAATTCTTTGGTCACTGTAGCCCATAAAAGAATAAACAATCTAAAAATGTAAATCCTTTTTAAAAATCTATGTAAGATCCAAAATTCATGCTCTGATACATACAAGATTGCAATTTTGTAAAGAATTTTACATAATGCAAATGATCTTTTAAAGGTCAGAGACATGAGTTTCTTTTTCTGTTTTTTTCTTGAGAAGTTTTCATGTCTTGTCAAGTATTCTGTATGTATTTTTAAGATGTCAATTCAATTTGTTAAATATCCTGCTATTTTCACCTAAAACTTTCTTTTAAAAAATATAGTACTTTAAGAAAAATAGTACTTGTACAAGACAAACTCTCCATCAATAACAGTACTAGTGCATGCCAATGATAAATATAGTGGTATTGTATTTTCCAGACTGTTTTGGTTTTTACATTTCTGCTATTTAAACTATTTCTATTGTCTTTGCTCATGAGAGTTTTAGGTGCTCCAATGGATTTTCTTTTCAAATGGTAATGCAGGTATCAAAAAAAGGTATTTTTCTTTTTAAAAATAAGACAATTCAATGTGACAATTAAATTTAAATATAATTATTGAAAATTTCAAACAATATTCTAAAACATTTTAAAGTTATTTCAAGTTTTTAAAAGTTTTTGTTTTTTTGAGAAATCAGCTCATAAAATTATTGCAAAAACAAATGATGCTGAGAAAAAAAAAGATATTATACTTTTAACTTCCATGCAGATTTTTTTTTCTTTTTTTTCTTTTTTTAGTGATTTTTTTAATTAAAGCTTTTTATTTGTATAACATATATATGGGTAGTTCCCCAACATTGATCTTTACAAAGCTTTCCATTACAGATTTTACCCCCAGTCCCCTCCTCTCCCCTAGACGGCAGGAAGTCCACTACATGTTAATAATGTTGAAATGCTTGAGAAGTTATGCAAGAAAAATCCTATCTACAAGAAAAAAAAAAGAATCAGAGAAAGGCAACACAATGCAAGCAAATGTCAATAGAGATCATGAAAATGTTACGTTTTGGTCCATATTTCATTTCCCTCTCTCTGGGTGTATATGGTTTTCTTCAGTGAACAACTGGAACTGGTTTGAGACAATTCTTTGTTGCAGAGAGTCCTGTCCATCAGAATTGATCATCATGTAATACTGTTGTTGCTGTGTATGATGATCTCCTGGTTCTGCTCGTTTCACTCAGCATCAGTTCACATGCAAAGATTTTTACATTTCCATTTTAGACACACTGCTCAAAAGAAGTTAACAGCAAGATAATGGAACTCATCCCTGTTCTGAAGCTTTGCCAGTGGAAGATGATGGAACAGACTTCAAATTTCTTCTCATTAGTTCATAACTTATTAAATAATTATTGCAATGTGTGCACTACCAGTTGGAACAATTTGCCATATAGGTATCCCTTTAGTTGACTTTGAGTTGAACTTCATTTTTATTGGAAAGAAAATGATTTGCATTTGTATTTATATAGTTCTCATATATCTGGTAGCAATTAAACAGAATTGTTCTTCCCCGCTCTTCCAATTGGGTTTTATGGGCATCATACAGAAATACTGAAATTCATGTGAATTTGTTTCAGATCCTGCAAGTTGGCAAAAATTATGAATTGCTTGATTTAATTTAGTTCTTTAGGGTTATTTAAGTTCAACATTTCATCATCATCGATAAAAAAATAAATAAATAATAAATGGTTATTATTGTTAACTTGCTTGGTTTTTCCTTTCTTTTTTTTAATATGATTTTTCTTGTGCTCCCAGCATGATAAAAGTGGAAATATGTTTAGAAGAATTGAACATGTTTAATCTATGTTGTATCACTTGCTGTCTAGGGGAGAGGGAAGGAGGGAAGGAAGGGAGAAAAATATGGAACACAAAGTTTTCCAAGGGTGAATGTTGAAAACTATCTTTGCATGTATTTTAAAAAATAAAAAGCTATTATAAAAATAAATAAAGAATAATTTAATTTCTTTTTTTACTTCTCCTGAAGTAAATTCTCAATTTCTTTTTCTTGTTCTTTTTCTATAGTCAGAATTAGTCAGACTTTTGTCAGTACCATGTCAAGCAGAAATGTTGACAATGTTCATTCTGCATTTATTGGAAAGGATGCAAGTTTATCTTTGTTATATACAATGTCAACTTTTGATTTTAGATATATAATATGTATTATTTCAAGTGAAGGTCTATTTATTTTTATGTTTTCCAATTTTTATTATTTTTGTGGAAATGTATGTTACATGCTGTCAAAAAGTTTTTATGCATTTATTTATATAATTATGTGATTTTTTGTTGATTTTGTTCATAATGCAATTAATTAAATGTATAATTTTCCTAATATTGAGCCAATCCTGAATTCTTGATTTAATTACAAGCTGATAATAACATATAATTTCTGTGATATGTTGTTTTAGCCTCTTTGTGCTAGTATTTTATTAAAATTCTTTATGTCTATGTTCATTTTACAATCTGATGAAGAATGAAATGAGTGGAACCATGAGAATAAATTATACAATAATAACAACATTGTAAAGAAAGTTTTTGAAGGTATAAAATCTCTGATAATTTTAGGGATGTCCAAATCTTTGTGATCTAATTTGGGATTTTGAGGGCAAAGACACTAGAGTGATTTGTCATTTTCTTCTCAAGTTCATTTTATAGATGAGGAAACTGAGGCAAACAGGTTAAATGATTTGTCCAGGGTCAGACAACTAGCATCTCATGAAGATGACTCTTCCTGATTTCAAAGCAAATGCTCTATCCACTACACCAACTAGACCTGACATAAGCTGAGTCTACTTTTCCAATATATCAAGGGAATGGAGGGGAGAATGTGATTCAAGGTTACAAGACAGTGAAAAATAATAGACCTAGTTTTCCATCTTTGAAGGAGGGGAGAGAAACAGGGTTTTTAAAAAATCTTTAATAAAGGCACCAATTCAGTAGAATCGCCATGATTGTCTAGCAATCAGAGTTTTTCATTCCACTTTCCTCAATGTAAAAAAGCTCAGTTGACTCTTTTACAAAATGATCTGGCAAAGGGAAACAACTTTCTTGCTGTCAATTACATTTCCTCTCTTATGATTTAAGGAGTCAAACAAAATCTCTCCATTGAGAAGAGGAACTGGGCCCCTTTTCGATTTCATGTTGACTTTAGAAATTGCTCCCAATTTGAAGGGAGAGACAGATTACTTTGCAAAGATTATTTTGATTAACCTGATCACATAAAAGCTATAAAACTATAACATGATTTCAAATAATCTGGAGGGAGTCTATTTTCTAAGATTATTATGTCAAATTCAAGGAAAGTGTTGCTTCAGTATTCTCTTTAAATGTTCATCAAACATTTTTTCCTCCCCTCTTCAAAACTTTCCACTTATTATAATGAGAAAATGATCTGACAGTTGTATCTCCTAGCATTACTAGAGTTGATAATGACTTTCATTTAAAATAGAATTATTTCTGAAATTTCTTGTAGATTTAACATTGGGATTCACACTGTGAAGAGACTCTTGTATAATTGCTTAACACTTTACTGCCAAGTTTTGTTAACTTCTTTAAGATATCTTCCAACTTTAATGCATGAGGATTATGATGTTTGGCTGATGATAGCTGCTACTTAAAATACTTTGCCTTATCTCTGTTTATCCTCACAGCAACCCATGCTTTTATTACTCTCAATTTACAAATGGTGAAACTAAGATGCAGAGGGTTATAATGATTACCTAAAGTCACATAGCTGGTAAGTTTCTGAATTGGGATTTGAACTCACATTTTGCTGGCTCCGTATCTGTCACTCTATCTGTGACCACTCTGAATTTGAACAGTTCTATGATACTTCATCATTGTGAAAATACAGTTTTGCAAGTTGGCCAAATTGAGTTGTATAGAATGTTCTCCCCATACATACCCCCAAACTTCTCCCTTTGGTCCTTAAATGTTGTTGCTTGTAAGGATATCAGAGATGATCCAGTCATCTAAAGACAAACAAATGAAAGCTTAAAGAAGTGAAATGTTGTGCCCAATGTCAAAGCCACTCATTGACAGAGATAAGTCTCCAACCTGGCTGAATGTGTGTGTGTGTGTGTGTGTGTGTGTGTGTGTGTAAGAGACAGGGAGACAAAGAAAAAAATAGAGAGCCAGAGAACCAGAGAGAATCAGAGAAAGACAGAGACAGGGAGACAAACACCCAGAGAGAGAGAAAGACAAAGACAGAGACAGACAGAAAAAGAGAATCAGAGAGATAGAAAAACAGATACAGAGAGAGACAGAGACAGAGACAAAGAGAGACAGAGAGAGAATCAGGCAGACAGACAGACACAGAGACAAAGAGACAGACAGAGAGACAGAGACAGAGAAAAAGAGACATAGAGGTTTTTTGGTGTGTAAGTGGCATAATGATGTTGTGAGGACCAAAAGAAATAGAAATAGTAACTTTTTTTTGCTGAGGCAATTGGGATTAAGTGACTTGCCCAGGGTCACACAGCTAGGAAGTGTTAAGTGTCTGAGGTCAAATTTGAACTCAGGTCCTCCTGACTTCAGGGCTGGTGCTCTATCCACTGTGCCACCTAGCTGCCCCAGAAATAATAACTCTTAACCACTTAGTGATATGTGCTTTGCACATGGTAAGTGCTACATAAATGGTTAGTCCCTTTCCCCAGCCTTCCCTCTTCGTAGAAGTAGATAACTCTTCATGTCCACCCCCAAGCCATCCCTAGTAATCTTATACACAGTCTACAAGAATGATGCAATGGTCTTTTGACAATTAGCATTCAAATAATGATAACAATTCACATTTATATATCATTTTATGCACATTATAGCAATAAATGATGAATCAAATTATGGACTATGAAGTGTTTTAATTGGAAGGGGCCATGGAGGCCAAAACCAACACCTTCCCTAAATTCCATGACAACATTTTCAATAAAATCATGAGGACACTTCCAATCTTCCAATGATAGGGAATCCACTCCCTGGAATGATAGCACATTATAATTTTCAGATGTCTATCTCTGTTTATTAAGAACTTGAGCTTTCTTCCTCTGACTTAAATCCTAATTTAACCTCTTTGTAATTCTATAACATTTTCACCATATATTGGTAATCAGCCACCTATAGTTATTGCTGAATACAGCAATAACTGATTTTCTTTAAACACCACCACCAAGCATTTATTAAGTGCTTACTATGTATAAAACCCCACATTTTTCTATTATAGTAAATCTTTTTAACATAAAAACAACAAAATTATCATTCTTTCCAGGGCTCACTGTTATCTTCTCTCACAACATATTTTCCCATATTTTATCTTCTGCTTCACTCTCTTAACCAAAATATGGACAGCTCCAGGAAATGGGAAGTTACCATCTGCAGTCAGAAGTACACCACCTCCGTGTGATTGCCATGTTACAAGGCATCTCCTTCTCCCTAGACAGATGGGTCATTATCTCCCTTTTCTCCAATGCTATCATCTCCCTGTAAATCAGCAGGCGGCAGAAACTCATGTGACAAATTATTATTGCCATCCCCAAAGCCCAACTGTATCAAGTCGTTGCTGCATCTAATTGTCACTATTTAAAAAAAATCTAGAATCTCTGGTCTGTATCCCTCAGTTTTCTGCTGTCAACCAAATCATCAACCTATTTTCAAAAAAAGGTTTTACAGTATTTTTGGTGAAAAAAGAATTTAACATAAATATTTTCTGTCTTCTTAATTTTGTACCACTTCTCTCTACCCTCACCCCACCCCCATTTCTCTCTCTTTAAAACTCTGCTTTTCAAACTGAAGAGAGTGTTTCAGGCTGGCACATAAAAACAATTCAACAGATGTTGTGCCCATCACTCTCTGTTTTCTGTTTCTACACAAGAATAGAAAATTGGCTCAGCAAGATAGTCCCTGTTGATCTCCACTTAACGCTGGTATCATCAATGCTTTCCTCAGAGTTTGCCTTGACATTCGTCAGCCCTGCTACAAGCCAGATGTCATAAAGACACTAAATTGTTTCATTCCATCTCCCTTTTAAACATGTTCCATAACTGGTCAAGCCTTACAATAGCAGCTTTATTCTTCTTCAATGGAACTCTCTAAAAGCATTCTTGCTCAATTATTTGATGGTATGTTTTTCTGTTTGTCCCCAATAACTGTCAGGATTCGCTTTTTTTCTTGTCTTTTGTATGTGTGTCTGCTCTGGGCATTCTAGTTTTCCAAAAGAAAATAAACTTTCACTCAGAGAAAATTCAACTAGATTCACAGATTTCCTATATCAAGATGATTATTTTCTTATCCCTAAAAATAGTAATATTTATAAATCATTAAATAAACAACATTCTGCATATATATTTACATATCAGTTACCCTAAAAAATGTAAACTACTGAAGGACAAGGGTTACTTCATTTTTATTGTTGTAACCTCAGAACCTCTCGTAATTCCTGGAAAATGATAGGCATTTAATAAATGTTTGCAGAATGATTGATCATGAAGTGAGAGTAAGCTTGTTTTGTTTCTTTTTTTGTTAGGGGGGGGTTTTGTTTGTTTATTTTTAGCTTAAGGCTTCTGTAGCATGCCAAAATACCTCAAAATAATCTATTGGTGACAGAGGCACAAAAGTACTGAAGAAAATAACGCATTAAAAATAGAATTTATCTAATAGTAAAAGAGGCACAAAAATTCACTGAAGAAAAGTACTTATGTAAAAGCAGAATTAGCCAAATGGAAAAAAGAAGCACAAAAGCTCACTGGAGAAAATAATTCCTTAAAAATTAAAATTGAGCAAGTGGAAGTTTTTTTTTTTCCATGAGACCTCAAGAAACAACAAAACAAGGTCAAAAAATAACAAAATAGAAGAAAATACAAACTTTCTCACCAGAAATACAACAGACCTGGAAAATAGATCAGATGACTTGACCAAAGTTCCAAGGGTAAGAAGCAACAATATTTGAATCCATATTCTAGGACTCCAAAGTCAAGTTTTCTTTTCCTCCTCTACCATGATGTTACATGACTTTGAATTAAGGAAAACTGCAGCCTCTGAAAAAATGAAAATGAGTATTACCCAGAGGACAATAATAGTTATAACCAGTCAATAGCACATTAGAGACAATGAATTATGAAAGAAAATAGGAGCTATGTAGATCATCAGATAATAATATTAGTGAAAATAGGTAGACTGGTCACATGGTAAGAGGAAAGAATAGCATTTGGATATATCCTGTGCTCCATTGGTCCTCATAATATTGGGGGAAATGAAAGAATGAATGTCTTCAAACATTAGCTGGATCCCCATAGTGATTTTTTGGGAAGACATAAATAAGAGTTACCCAGTAGGAACAGACATGGATGGGTTGCATTCTGCATTAAAAGGAGTGTTTATACCTATAAGACTACAATTCACTTAAGTGATTATGTATCCTTCTCTTATACTACTTCTTGAACTATATCTTAAAAGATGATGCAGTTTTAATCCAAAGTATCACTACTAAACCTGTTTTTTATCACTGATAAAAAAAAGAAAATCCCAATAGACACAAACATTTATAGCAGCTCTTTTGGGGGCATCATAGACCTGGAATCAAAGTCACTACCAGTCAATTAGGGAATGGCTAAACCAATTGTGATGCATGAATATAATGGAATATCATTGTGCTGTCAAAATGGTGAATATGTTGAATACAGAGAAGTGTGGGCTTATATGAACTAATGATAATAATAATCAATAAAATTTATATATTCATTTAAGATTTGTAAAGCACTTCATGAGTTATCTTGCTAATGCAGAGTCAAGTAAGCAAAGACAAGAAACAACATGCATAATGGCTTTTTGTTGTTGTTCTGTCATTTTAGTCACACCTGACTCATTGTGACCCTGCTTCAGGTTTCCTTGGAAAAGATACTAGGTTTTCTTCTTCAGCTAATTTTATAGATGAGGAACTGCGGCAAACAGAATTTAGTGACTTGTCTAATATCACACAGCAAGTATCTGAGGTCAGATTTGAACTCAGGAAGTTAAGTCTTCCTGACTGGAGGAATGGTACTCTATCTATTGTGGCATTTAGCTACCTCATGCACAATGTATGAAGAGAATGAGAAGTTACTTTTCTTTACTTTGCGAAAGTGAGAAGGCCATCAACATGAAAAATTGCATTTACTTCCAAATGCTTTTGGTGCATTCAACGCTTTTGCTTAACACTTTTAACAGCTTTTAAAAATATATTAATAATTACATTGGATGGTTTGGTAGAGGAGTTCAAGGGGAACATAGATGAAGCAAAAGCAAAAGAAAGCAATAAAAATTTTATTTTAGTAAATATTATGTAGCCTATTTGTGCCCACCAAGGATGATACCACTGACCCTTGATTCAACTGCAATTTTAGTGACTTGGACATGATGATGCCAGAAGACTGGCAATGATACAACACTGCAGGAAGAATATTTATTCTGATAAGAGGAACCTTTGCACCAGAAATCAGGATAAGATTATGGAACACACTACACAAACTCTTGGTCCTCTCTTTTTTCTCCTATTCAATTCTGAACTAGATTCATTGTCCACAAATTAAAATAATATCTGCAAAAGCATTAAATATACAGTACTTCACATATAATAGGTACTTAATGCCTCTTCCCTTTCTTATTCCCATATGTAGAGGACCACAGATAATAGGGAAACTCTGGGTGAGGTATAAAACCCTTCAGCCCAGAGGGAACCTGCTGACAGTATCTGATTCTGCTCCCCTAAGAGCTCTCTATCTTCCTAAGAAGTCAGGAAGTGGTGAAAACTTGTCTTGTAGTTAAAGCAGTGTGATACCAAATAGCAAAGAGATATCTATATACACTAGCAAGTTGTTTATGTGGTCCCACATGCACAGTATATAGTTAGCACATGTGCAGTTATATAAGGGTATTAGGATATATAAGGCTGACAGAATTTGGAATAAACAGACTCCATGTTTTGACCATCCATGTGAATCTTGCTTCATCACTTCTCCTCTAAGATTAAGGACTCCAAGGTCCTCCAGAGAGCTACTCCAGACACAACACCCATATATGGTGACTATCCCAAATATGTGCCCAGCTGTAGTTATTTAATGTACTAAGGACCCCTACTATAGGTCATAGTCTAGAAGACTGTCTTCTGTCAACAGATTTTTCCTGTATGGATTATTTGATCAATTTTGTTCCATTAATCAAGGTAGTCATTGAGGAGATCACCTAACATCCTAGGTTTTGAAGCAGTCAATACAATGTCATCTGAAAACATAAGCCCCAGGAAGACCCCAGATACTGGAGGGAACTGTTTAAAATGCCTTCCAGCAGAGTGGTCAGTCTCTTTTTGGAGGATCCATCTCCTTGCTTTATACCATTGCTTGGGTTATTATTCAAAGGAGGATTTTTGGTTGAGCAAATGAAGAACTAGAGTGGAAGCTTCTTGCCCCTACATGAAGTAAAAAGTCATGTGTGGATTTGAACTCAAGTCTTTTGACTCCATATCCAAAGTTAGTCCCTCCACATAGATAATAATTACTCAAAATGACAAGACATAAAGCTTTGGTAGAAGGAGGGGCAAAAATCATGAAATCACAGGTTTATCAAGTATCACCATCCAGACAGGAAGAAGGAAATATTTGAAATAACATAAGTTATCACATGTAAATCCAACTGGCCCTGAAGATTTTTTCTTAGAAAGTTGATTAATAACTTGTTCTATTTCTTTTTCTAAAATGGAGCTATTTAAATAATTTATTTCCTCTTCTGTTAACCTGGGAAATCTACATTTTTGTAGATCCCTCCATTTCTTTTAGATTATCAAATTTATTGGCATAAAATGAGGAAAAGTAATTCCTAATTATTGGTGTAATTTCCTCCTCATTGGTGGGAAATTCTCCCTTTTTATTTTTGAGACTAAGAATTTGATTTTCTTTTTTCCTTTTTCTAATCAAATTAACTAAAGGTTTATCTATTTTGTTGATTTTTTTTTCATAAAGCCAACTCAGTTTTATTTTTTAATTCAATAGTTTTCTTTCAATTTTCAAATTTTCAAATTTTCAAATTTAGTATTTAATTGGGGGTTTTTAATTTGTTCTTTTTCTAGCTTTTTAGTTGCAAGCCCAATTCATTGATATTCTCTTTCTCTATTTTATGCAAGTAAGCATCTAGAGATATAAAATTTCTCTTTGTTACTGCTTTGGCCATATCCCACAAATTTTGGTATGTTGTCTCATTATTATCATTCCCATGGATGAAATTATTGATTCTGTCTATGATTTATTGTTTCACCCACTCGTTCTTTAGGATTAGATTATTTAGTTTCCAATTAATTTTCCCCTGACCTTTTATTGCACATAATTTTTATTGATCATGATTTGAAAAAATGCAGTTACTATTCCTGTCTTTCTATATTTGACTTTGAGGTTTTTAATTCCCTAATACATGGTCAATTTTTGTGTAGATTTCATGTGCTCGCAAGAAAAAAGTATATTCCTTTCTGTCTCCATTCAATTTCCTCCAAAGGTCTATCATTCCTAATTTTCTAGAATTGTATTTATCTTCTTGAGCTCTTCTTTTTATTTATTTGTGGTTCGATTTATCTAATTCTGAGAGAGCAAGTTTGAGATCCCACACTAGTATAGTTTTGCTGTCTAATTCTTCTTGCAGCTCTCTTAACTTCTCCTCTAGGAATTTGGATGCTATACCACTTGGTGCATGTATGTTTAGTATTAATATTACTTCATTATCTATGGTATCTTTAAGGAGGATGTAATTTCCTTCCTTATCTCTTTTAATTAGATCTATTTTTACTTTTCCTTGAACAGGATTACTACTGAAAAAAAAAACACTTCTTAATCATGTGGTTAGCAGTCAAGAACCAGTTTCAAGATACCTGCATTATCTCCAATGCATGCCATCATGACACCTCTAGAAACTGGCTCTTTGGATTCTTCAAGTAGAGACTTTGGATCAGCTCAGCACACTGAAAGATGTGCCCTGCATGTACACCAGTCCCCTTATTCAGACAAGTAGGAAATTAAAAAACATATTCCTAAGCCTAGGGGAAGTAACTAATTTGGTAGATTGTTAAGGACTGCTGGGAGAAAAGAATGGTAGAGGAATGGATCCCTAGACTCTAATTAAATGATATTTGAACACACCGTGAAACTCAGAGTTAGAATGAAGCACTCACTGGCTGCAGAAAGTTTGACCTCATTTCAAGCCCAACATGCTTGACTTTTAATCACTTAGCTTTGAGGGATTACACAGTCTGGACCAGTTGGTTCCTTCAGTTAATCGTGGTGTTTTTGAGTCAAGATTGGTTTTTTTGGTATCCCCAAATAATTACTCTAGTCTTAAACACACATACTCAAATACCTTCCTTCCCTAATCAAGGGGTCCAGATCTAAGCCCCGCTAATAAGTATTACAAACCAGAGCTACTAGGAAAGCAGCTGTAACAATATATCCTAGATTTGTTTCTAAGTACATCTTTGTACATAAAGGGATGTGCAATCATTGATTATGAATTAAGTTTTTAAAATTCTTGGCAAAATTAGCTTTAATGAAATTTAAAGACATCATACTTGTCAAATTGTTACTGTTTGAATAAGACATCTGAGTATATAACATACATTTTAGAATATTTTAAGAGCCATGTTTACTTGGGGACAGTTGGTGATGCAGTAAATAAAGCACCAGGTCTAACAAAACCTGATTTTAAATGTGACTTAAGACATTTACTAGCTGTGTGACATTGGGCAAGTCAATTAACCCTGTTTGCCTCAGTTTCCTCATATGTAAAATGAACTAGAGAAGGAAATGGCAAACCACTCCAGTGAATTTGGGTTCCAAGAAAACCCAAGCCACAGAGAGTCAAACACAGCTGAACAATAAACAACAATATTTTATTTGAAAACATATTTTCTGTATAATTAGAAAATAAAGATTGGCAGTTCAAACCACAGAATATATTTACATATAACCTGGAAAAATCTGTTTCGGTTGATTACATCTTTACTATAACAACACCAAGTCAAAAGTCAAAACCAAGCTTTTTGAGAACAGGTCTAGGTTTGGAAAGGTTGTTTTTGTTTTTGTTGCATTCACCACACTTAGGATAATGCCTGGAACATAGTAGGAACTTAAGAAATGTTTGTTGACTTGCATCAAAATTCTGAATAACTAGATGATAGAAATATAAACAAAAATATATAAATATATTTAATTGATCCCATTCATATTCCTAAGGAGATAAAAAATAATAAATCTATTAAAAATAGATCTTCTTTCTTGTTTGACAGGCAGTAAAAAGGAGCATTTACTTATATATTCTCAAGAAAAGGAAAGGGAGCTAGTAACTAAAATTCACTGTTTCTCTTTTATCTCTGCTTCAGTAAACACACGTTATCATTTTAGCAAAATACATTTTCTCTCTAGTAAACTATATCATTACTCAGATGAAACTGATGAACTCTGAAATATATTTCACTCTAAAAGTCAATTTTCTTAAACACCATTGCTGCTATTTGGGGTTTTTTTTGGAGGAAGGGAGTTAACAAAACATCATTTTGAAAATTAATCACTCTGTTCTTCATTTCTGAGAAATAGAAATGAATATCTGGGGTTGGAAAGTGGAAATAAAAATCTTCCCTCGACCCTGCTGACTCCCTACAATCTATCTTCAGTTCTCGTCTTTCACTGTTAAACTTCTCAAGTAAATGTTCTACAGGACTTTTCTACCTCATCCCTACTCTCTCTCAACATGTCTTCCATCAGGATCACCCTATGAACACTTTTTCCATTCCCTCCTCATCACAATCCAATTAGTATCTCTAAACTCAACATTTGTCATATCACTCTTTTGCTCAAAAAACTTCAATGACTAAACTTGAAGTTCACCAAATTCAAATTCCTTAAGGCCTATACTAAAAGTTTTATACCATTTAGCTGTAAGCTTTATTTTCAGGTTTATTCCAGTGAGGACTGAAGAATATATCTAGTGTTTCATCTTGTTAGCCATGTGACTTATGTCACTTGAATTCTTTAAAAAACTGATTACTGCTGATCCTTAATATATATAGATGGATAAATAGGACCACAGACATTGCTTTAAAGACCAGATGTTGATAGATTGATAGACAGATATAGATATATGAAAAGTATAAAGCGTTGTATACACAAATTAGCAATCATTCCCACTATTATTGCTAACATAAGTCAAATGTAAGAAGCCTAGCTCTCATCAATAGTTTACTTCTTCCTATCTAGTTTTCCTAGACAATTGTATGCAATAATTCAGATCCTATATGTAATTCAGCTCATCCCTAATAATATATCATCAACAGGCCAGGTTCTCCACTGGGTCCTATCCAACCCTGGGCCACCAGCCTACAGTGGACCCATGATAAATTTTTAAAAATTCAGTCACTGCTTCTACATAACTTTTCCTGCATCACTCATAAAAACTATCAAAACAGAAACCAAGAAAATGGATTCCATGATTGAGAATTTCCATAATTATTTTGCAAACAGAGGCTTACAAAAATGGGGGGAGAGACCAATTCTGTGTTCCAAGGAGAAAAGATTTACATGCACCAAAGGAAAACAAATGTAGCTCAAGGAGCCACTTAATCCTCACTCAAGCAGGATCTAATCAGGATGAGGTGCCTGATCAAATTGCTACTATGATCTATCCAAGTTATGAGTCTGACAATTCCCACAAGAAGAAGAAAAATAGGCTATCAAAAGATATGCAGGTGCATGGATGCAGCAGTGGGACAGCAGAGTTATAGAACTGTCCATTCTATTTCAAGGTCTAGATCATATTAGTATAGTCCTTGAGGCTTTTGCTGTCAGTAGAAAACCCTGATATAAAATACATAAATTCATATACACATATATGCATAAATTTATTTATTTGTGTGTGAGTGCATTGGTCTGAGGGCATCTCATTGCCAAAAATCATATATAGAATAAGGGGGAAAGAGTTCATAACATAGTACCAGAAATAATTAAACAAACAGGTTGATTTATAAGGAAGGAATAAAGTAACTAAGTATATAAGTATAATATATACAAGTATAAAACTAAGTTTAAGGGGAAAGGAAGGATATAAGGAGTTTAACTATCTATAATATCTGAAAAGGTCATGATCATTAATATAAAAGAACTCATTTAACAGAGTAAAAACAAGAGTAATAGGTGAAATTAGAGGCCCTAACAAAAAGAACTCAGAAATGTTTCTTCAAAATGGGAAAAATAAGCACACAGAATATTTGTAGACTGAAAGTCGATTATTTTTGCCATCTTTGGATGTACCAAATAAGTGAACTCTGACCAACAAAAGGATTCTTGCAAAAAATTACTAGGTGTCAATTTATGAAGCTAGATATAACATATGAGTCATTAAAGCAGTCAACTACAAAATTCCCCTGTGCTCTTAATTCAGCAAAATCCAGTTCAATGAACTCCAGGTCATAGCCAAAAAATTTAATTTTCTGGTTTTGCATTCTCTGCTATGAATAAAAAAATTTAAATACTTGATTTGTCTTTGTTATATATGTATTTTATATGTATGCCCAGGGGTTCTAGGGTAATGAATTCATTTAAAATTATTGAAGTACAGAAACATAAATAAAGACAGCTATTTTCCCCCTGGGGAAATTAGGAGATGGGAACACTACCTCTTAACAAAGAAGAAAAAAAGTAAATGAGCAAAAATCTATAAGACTTAAGGAACCATGAATTGAGACATTAGAGATTAGTTTCTTCTAACGCTATTTCTACTTAAAAAACTTTAAGTTTCTGGGGATGTTTAAAGCAAAAGTAAGGAAAACACAAACAATAATAGCATTACCATGGTCAACATTTTGACATTTTGACTGCTCATAATTTCCAGCATCTCTTCTAACCCTGTCATAGGGAGGTGGATTTCTTTGTTGTGAAAAGCAATGGACTCTTTATTTGACAAGTGCTTCTGGAGAGTTTTGGAAGGCAGCTTAGCAGAAATCAAGTTTAGACCTATATCCTGAACCACATACCATAATAAGCTTCAAATGGATATATGGTATAAATATAAAAAACTCATTTTTAAAAGAAGATATTAGATGGAGATTCCTTTCATAAGTATAATTAGAGGGAAAATACATAGCTAAACAAGACATAGTGGTAATCATTAAAGAGAAAATGAACAGTTTTGAATACATAAAAATTTTTAAAGTTTTTGCAAAGGCTAGGCTGGTACACTCTTACAATACTTGCTACTGGAGAGTCTGAGGCTGGCATATCTCTTGAATTTAAAAGTTCTTAACACAAGGGGATAAGCTAAGTCATTGTCTGTACTGTGCTCAGCATTGATATGGTGAATCCTTTGAAGTGGATGGTCACTATATTCCCTAGGAAAGAGAGAAGATGAAAGCCCTCATACTGTTCAGCAGTAAGATCAGGATCCATGAAGTGGGGGGCTTAAGAAAATATAGGACCCAGCTGCTGTGATCTCTTAAAGTTTCCCTTCAGAAATGGCACAACTACTCATTCCTACCCTTAAGGACCACAGATCTTACTCAACTCTATTCTTCTGGAAAAAAGAGAGAATACTTAGCACAATCTATGGGAGGATCCTATCTGTGTAGCTTCTATGGTAATGCTAATTAGTAGAGAAAGAAAAGGATTTCTAAAAAGAAACAATGAAAAAAAGGACTTGCTAGAAAAAGCAAGAAAGAGACTAATAAAAACTAGTAAAGAAAAATGAGAAAATCATTTCCATAAAAAGTCAACATGATAAACTATTATAACACAGTGAAGAAAAACAAGCCAGAATTCTCTGAAGAAGAGAAAGAGTATTACAACAAATTTTATGAAGTCCCCAGAAATTACAACCGACCAACTCAGAATCTCCAAAATGTTGAAGAGCAATAAACAAATTAAAAGAGGAATCAAAGGCAAAGACCTAAATTATATCTCTCAAGGAAGAAATACATAAACCTGAGGATAGAAATTACAACAAATGGCAGAAATGAAGGGTTAGCCTTCCCCAATTTTTTAATTCTTAAATTTTTCTTTTTGGTGTTATACAAATCAGTGTCTAGGACTCCTGGTACAATGTCCAGGAATATTATCGTTTTTGAATTATCAGCAACTTAGTCTCATTTTGCCTCTATCCAGGCTCCTAACTATCTACACCTTTGTCAAAGTCTGAAGGGGTACACTCTTTTATACACAATTATATATGGTAGCTCCCCAGACATAATGTAAGCTCCTTGAGAATAGGAATTATTTAATTTTGTTGTTGTATGCCCAGCATCTAACATGGAGCCTGACACATGGATAGGCAATTAATAAATTCTTTTTGATTGAAATTTTTTTATAACTATACTTTTAAAATTTTTCTGAGAGCCCTAAAGAGAGAAATGTTTCCTCAAAAATTAACTAACTTCTCCTGGGTAATCTCCTTAATATAGAAAATGAATGATGAGATTGTGAACATACCTTCAGGCTTTGCCAAATATGTATATTTTGTCTAGAGCCTTGAGAAAAAATTAGAGATGGCTTGAAAAAAGATACCTGCTTTGTCTACTAGGCCAGAAAGCTAAAAAGTAGTGACACTACTTGTAGGAAAATTAAGCCAGACAGAGGTAAGTGATTTTCCAGTCTCATAGCTAGTGAATGTCTGAATCCAGATTTTAATTCAGTCTTTATAGCTTCAAACTCAGCACTCTATCCACTGGGCCACTAGCTGCCTTTAAGAAAGGTACAATAACTGACTTGCCTACAGTTAGGCAAAATAGCTAAGATTTGGACCCAAGTCCCCTGAGTCTACATCCACACTATTTCAACTTGGAGATCTCATTTCTTCTCTCTCAACTCTTGTGGTTCTTTATCCTCTAAGACAATCATGTAGTGATTTTTCTTTTTTTCAATTTTTGAGATAATTTTCATTATTTCAGTGTTAGCATTTCTTCACATTTCATAAGAAAAATTTATCTCTTAGGCAGATATTCAGCAGAGTCCATCCTGAGGTAAATTCTGATGTAAGTAAAAATTGCCTATTGATGTTCCCCTAACTCTTCAGCACCTTTCTCTAACCCTTTAGAAATAACACTTTACTCCCAAGTATCTATCTTGTATATACCCTGTTCTCCAAGAGTTCAGCTCTCAGCCAGATGTCATGTATAAAAGGCAATCAGATACTCCTCAGGGACAACAATTTAATATATCACAGTAAGTGATACACTGGAACCCCAAAGGAATGACTGTAATAGTGTAATAACTAAAGAATGAAAATAAATCACATTGTATAAGCAAAGATCATATGAAATAAAAGAAACTTCTGGAGGATATGTCCTATCATGCATCCTTTAATATTAGGTTTTTGATAATTAATTCACTCTTGGCTACACAGATGGAGGTGGTCCAGTTAAATAAAGGCAGAGCTGAGTCTCAGGCAGGAAAAGTAGAAAACTGATGAGTGAAATATTTGTACTTGAGCTTGGGAAAAGAGCTGAAATTTAATCTATTTAATGTCCCTAAGAATGAAAAAACAAAATTTTAGCTCCCTCTGTGCCCATGCCATGGAAGGCTCAGGTTTGAATTTATGTAATCAACATTCTTTTATCACGCCCGGTACTATGTTACAGCCTCATAAGGAAAATGGAGTGGAGAGGAGACTCAGTGCCCATTACAGTCTGTAGTATGACCCTCCACAAGGCAATAGAAAAGAAAATGATATATTTGTCATCCTTCAGCTCTGAAAATGCCATGTCTAGAGCTTCTCGAGCTCAATCTGGGCATCTATGAAACATTGCAATATTATTATGCTTACAAAATCAACTTCAAGAAGTTACTCACTGTGGGATGTCCAGAATTCCAAATACCTTGAGGAAAATGGATGAACACCTATGAAAGCAGTTTTCTTTTTTTTCCCTAAACATCAGCTAGGTTGTTATTTTTTTAAAAGAAATTTTTGAGGTTACAACGTGTTAAATAGTGTATCCAAGTAACAAAGCAAAAATAAACTAGGGTGCTCAACTTCCAGACTTTTCTGCTTTACACCCTAGAAACCACTTAGTAAAGAAGGAAGGAAGGGCAAATTACATGGGACAAAGAAAGAGTCTCAGAATTTTAAAAATCCTATCTCAGATTTATTTCTGGCTAGCTGACCATAGACAAATCAGTTAATTTCTCTCAGCCTAAGTTTCCTTACTGGTAAAATGAGGATAATAATTTCATTGACCTTAAAAAGGTTGTTGTGAGGATTGAATGAAATAACATATGTAATATACTTTGCAAGTATTATATCAATGCTAGATAATGTTATTAATATTAAAATATTTCATTGGATTTTTAAAATTCATTTATCAGTTATCATTCTTGTTAACATAAGATCTCAGACTTAAAATGGCAAAGGCCCTTTGAGACCTGCTAAGTGCAATGTGCTGAACAAGAGAAGGAAAATATAAGACAAAAATTAAAAGTAATAATTGAACAACCATGTAAATTATAATCATCTACTGGGGACTCAGAGCAAGTGACCTGCTCTAGAGAGCAAAGCAAGTGATCAATAGAGCCAAAGATTATGGAACATTTCTTTCTTTCAGAGTTATGGAGATTAAGGGCTATACATATAAGACAAATCCATGATGCAAACCATATTCATAACTTAAATGAACAGCAGTATGGCATAATAAATAGAACTCTGACATTGAAAGTCAGGAAAATCTTTGTCTATGTATAAATTCTGACTACGGAATATTAAGTATGTCATGCTGGACTTAGATTCACAGGATCCTGGTTTCAAATCCTGACTCTGATATATATTAATAGTGTGACCAAATAACAACTTTTCTGTGCCTTGGTTTCCTCATTTGCAAAATGGAAGGTTTGTTGAATTCCATGGCTTCTAAAATTGTTTCCACCTCTTAAGATATTTTCATCTTATGTCTCTGAGTCATAAGTCATGTCATTTTTCAATACCCTCAGGCAACTATCTTGAGTCTATGCTTCAGAGGACTTGTGCATCTCTATTGGAAAAAGGTGTTTCATTCCATGGAGTGCTCCATACAAGGGATGTCAAACTCAAAGAGAAACTGAGTGCCATTAAACCGCATAAGGAAATCACTAAAGTACTTAAGGACCTCTGGGGGCTGCATATTCACTAAAAAAAACTACATGTTAGCATTATTTATATTCCATCACATTTTTATTTATTTTGTTAATTATAATTCTCTAATTATAATATAATATTTTATATAATTTTATAATTTATTGTACATTAATATTAAAAAATAATACTTTAATTGTATAATTTAGCTTTATATTCTGGTTCCAGTCACACCTGGAAGTATTTCTGACCCCACAGGCAACAATGTGTTTAACATTTATGCCAAAGAAACTAGGAGTCTAGTCCAAAAATATAATAAATGAAATAAATAACATATTCGAGTTCCTTCCACTAAATCCATTATAGATGCTGTCTCTTGGCTTCTCATCTTGGCTCTTTCTGTCTCATAATAATACAGAAGATAAATAAGATTTGCATTTGAGTTTTCTCATTAAGGACAGAAGTACATTTCTTAGGTGTGGGGCCAGAGGCCCAGAAAGGGAATTAATCATAGGCTACAAATGAACAACAACAAAAAAAAAAAAAAAAAACCCACCGTTAATTTTGGTTTTTAAATAGTATATCAGAAGAGAGGGTTGATTAGAGAAGCCCAGTCAGTTTAAGGCATAATGAGGCAATGTTTGGGTATCTGGACTGTGTATGAAAGATTTTGGACCAGCTATAGAAAAGGGAAAATACCCAGTGAGGAAGTGTTTAAATTTCCAGATTAGGAGGACTTGATTGTCCATGAAAATGTGCTCCAGAGTCACTCCTTTTGCACTGGCAATCTATGGAAGGGGACAGATAATCAATCTGGAGGCAGCATGAAATAGCAAAAGAAAAAAAATGATCAAGGTTCAAATCCTTGATCTGACATTTCCTACTCATGTGACCTTTAATAACTTCTCTATGCTTAGCAGAGTGTCTTTTATATAATGCACACTTCTTAAGTTTTTGCTGAATGGAAGAAAGAATTGGTCTCTGAGGATATTTTTGTGGGCAAGGACTAGAGAAATATCCTATTTCCTTTCATTCCTCCAAGGCATCATGATATAGATCAGAGGTTTTTAATCTTTTGTCAATGTCCTGGATGCTTTGGTTCCCTGGGAAAGTTTTTGAACCCCTTCCCAGAACCACATTTCATTTTATTTTCCCTACATTTAGAATCAAAGGAAATGTTAAATTTTCATCTTTATTGAGTAATAATAAAGATGTCTTTTTTGATATCCAAGTTCATGGAGTACCTATAATCTATCCAAGAACCCCTTGTTTAGAATCCTAGTCCCTCGCAATGTTGCTTCATCCTGTTTCATGGAGCCCATGAAGAATATTAGGTATGTTATAAATGTGGGGTATTCTCCAGGGAAAGGAATAGAGAGTTTTGCTTAAATCTTACTAGGATAGGGAAACTCTAGGTGGGGAAATTCTCTTCTTTTTTTATACTATTTTATTTTTTCCAAATATATGCAAAGATAGTTTCAACATTCACCTTTGCAAAGCCTAGTGTTCCAATTTTTTCTCTTTCTCTCCCCTACTCTTCCTACACCAAGATAGAAAGCAATGTGACATAAGTTAAACGTACAAATCTTCTAACCATATTTTCATCTTTGTCATGTTGTGCAAGAAAAATCAGATCAAAATAGAAAAAAATGACAAAGAAAACAAATGAATACCAACAAAAAATATAAAAATACTATGTTTTGATCCAAATTCAGTCTCCATAGTTCTTTGCCTGGATTCTGATGGCTCTATCACTAGTCTTTTAGAATTACCTTGAATCACTTCATTCTTGAAAAGAGCCAAGTCCATCACAGTTAATCATTATATAATCTTGTTGTTGCTGTGTACAGTGTTCTCTTGGTTCTACTCACTTCACTTAGCACCAGTTCATGTAAGTCTTCCCAGTTTTTTTTTTCTGAAATCAGCCTGCTCATCATTTCTTACAGAAAATAGTATTTCATTGCATTCCTATAACAACTTTTAAGCCATTCTCCAACTGATGGGCATCTACTCAGTTTCCAGTTTCTTGCCACTACAAAAAGGGCTGCTACTAACATTGAACATGTTTCCCTCTTTTATGATCTCTTTGAAATACATAGTATCCAATCAGTGGCACTACTGTATCAAAATATAAGCACAGATTTATATCCCTTTGGGCTTAGTTCCAAATAGCTCTCCAAAATGGTTGGGTCAGTTCACAACTCCACCAGCAATGTACTCCCACATCCAATGTTTCCAAATGTTTCCCCAACATTTATCATTATCTTTTCCTATCATCTTAGCCAACCTGAGAGGTGTGAAGTGGTACCTCAGAGTTGTCTTAATTTGCAGGAAATTCCCTCTTCTAATGCAAGATAATGCCTTTTCTGAAATGAGCATTTTGAATTGAAGCATCTGTTTTCCAGTCCCAAGTTCACCACTTATTAACTGTATGATCTTAAGAAAAGTCACTTTACATCCAAGTTTCCTTTCTAATAAAATAAAAGGGGAGGACTAGATGGCCCAAAGTCCAGTACAAAGAAAGTGCTTAACAAATGTTAGGTGATGACCAGTAGAGAAACTTCTCAGCCTTAAATCTATTAATTGGTGTTCATTTTAAAATTGTTGTACTAGAGATACTACTTCTGCCTTTGTCCCATGTGGAGTTATTTAATGTGGGGGTCACAAAATAATGATTTATTCTCAGTAAATTTAATATAATTATATACCTGGAGTCATGTAAAAATTTCTCAGGCACAAAGGGGTCACAAGTGGAAAAAAATTTAAGAAACCCTGTTCTAAATCAATTATTTATACAGGAAAAAAAAATGAGTTTTTGTGTTACTCTGCTCAGGTCAGACTAGAGTGTTCAGTTCTAGGGATCAGTGAATCAGCCAATATTATCAAGCACTTACTATGCCAGGTACTGTATTAAGTGCTGAAGATACAAAGAAAGGTAAGAGATGGTTCTTGCCCTTGAGACATCACATTTTAAGAATGACATTAAGATGCCTAAGAAACCCACATGGCAAAATGCCTTGAATCCACATTACATGAAGATTGTTTAAATAATAATAATAATAATACCATTCATATAGAGCTTTCAGCTTCATAAAAGTACTTTACAAATATTATGCTTTTTATTCTCACAAAAAAATACTATGAGGCTGATGCTCTTATTATTCCTAGTTTATAGCTGAGGAAACAGAGGTAGACAGAGGTTAAATAATCTGGCTAGAGTCACACAGCTGGGAAGTTTTAAGAGAGAAGATTTTCATTCAGTTCCCCACTCCAGTAATCTATATAGTCAATTCATACTGGACAGACTGGAGTGAAAAAGACTTAGGGGAGACATGACAAGTATTTTGAAGATCCATCCACATGGAAGGAGAATTTGACTTATGCCACTGGGATATTCAGCAAGAATCTCAGAGTAGGAAATTGGTATCTTAACAAACTAGCCGTGGAAATATATGGGGACCATTTTCACATGTCATTCCAAGAAAGCTACCTATCCCCTCCCTGCCATGTACCTTCCATAAATGCATAAAATAGCAGCTGCTTAGGGAAAGCTGTGCAGTGCAATGGTAAGTGTGCTGAATTTGAAGATAAAGGTTCACAATCCCAATTCTGCCGATTGCTTTGTGATCCTGGGCAAACCATTTAAATTTTCTGGGCCTCAGGACCCTGTTTTATAAAATGTGGGGGGGTGGGACTCAATAGTCCCTTAATTCCAGACTCAAATCTTTGATCCTTTGAAGTACTTTGAGAAGAGTTCTTCGTAAAATGCTTTTTGTAGCATTCTCTTACTGACCTTGAAAGAGTTCAGAAGAAAAACCCAAGATTTACAAAAAGTGGCTGCCTAGCAGGAGATGGAGCTTTTTTAAAACATGAAACTCCAAGAGGTCTTAGAAGTAATGGGAATGAAGACAAAAGGAGGAACTTAGTTGTGCTATAATTTGAATGATTGCCAAACTATATTTTCATTAATTTCATTAATCTTTTAAGAGAGAGGTTCTCACAGCACGAAGACAACTCTTTCTTTCTGTAATAAGCAGAAAATGTAAATGAAAGTGTAAAATGTAGCTCCCTATAACCCAAATAGCATACCAGGAATGCTTGGGGATTTGAGCAGGCTATGGCTGGTAATATTTGTCTGTTTACTATTTTAAATACATTTTAATAAGAACAATTAGACACTCCAACTAAAACTCTTTGCCTTCTTCTGCACTGAGGGACTGAGGGGGTATTCTTATGTATGCAAAGTCTGAAGAGAAGTACTGAAATATAGTAGCTAGAGAGCTATCCTTAAAGAAGCCAGAAAGACAGGATCAAGTCCTGTCTCTGACAAATGCCAGTTCTGGAGCTCTGGGAAAGTAATCTAGGCTTCCTCCCTCCATTCCTCTCTCTCTCCTTTCTTCCTTCTTTTCGTCCTTCCCTTCTCTCCCTCCCTCATTTCTTCCTTCTCTCTCACTCTGTGTCTCTGTCTCTGTCTCTGTGTGTGTGTGTGTCTATTTCTCTGTCACTGTCTCTTGTATCTCTTCTCTGACCCTCTAGCTCTGTCTCTCTGTCTCTCTCTCTCTGTGTCTCTCTCTGTCTCTCTGTCTCTCTGTCTCTCTCCTATGATAACCATTCCTTCATTTTCTCCTTTCCTAGATTATTTTTCATGCCCTGTCCCTAACCATGAGTATATCTTTTCCTTTTATACAGTCTTTCACTGATCTATCATATCTATCTATTCTATATTTCTAGCTATATTCTTTCTCCTGAGATTTAATCCTATATAGTAACTGTCTATTGTATATTTTGAATAGATATCTCTTAGGTATCTGAAGCTCAACTAAATTCCAAAACTAAATTAATTTTCTTTTCTCTAAAATCAAGTCCATTTCTGAACTTACCTGAATTTTCCATACTCAAATAACAAACTCGGTTATCCATGACTAGGTATATTTGTTACAAGGGTCTGATTTTTCTTTCTTTCAGTAAGATTGGAATATAAGAATTAGAGAAAATAAATGCTTATTAATTGAAAAAATAAATTCAATCATACAGAAGATCATACAGAAAATGAAACTTGGCCTAGAGAAGAAACTAAATAAAATTTTAAAATGCCAAAACTTTTGCATTTTTAGTGAGTGAAATTAAAAAACGTGTATCATGATTTAGAGAACATAGTAAGTAGGGTAATTCTTCCATTTATGTCTTTGTGAGTTAGAACAACCAGTAAAACCAAGAATCAAAAGAAAATAAACTGAGAAATAGATTTTTTTGAATCATTGTACCATAAAGTGTTAAACTGAAATTTTCAAAAATAGTGAAGGATATTCCAGCCCACCACACACACACACACACACACACACACACACAGAGCATTAATGATAAAATTTAGTGAAAATAAAAAAGATTTTTTCTACCATGGATAAAATGAAAATTTTAAAAATTGTTATTTTATATTTGTCATTATTTTTCTTTTCTATTTTTATATGAGTTCCATAAATTATATAACATGTTACATTTATATAATTTATAAATTGATAAATATATAGGGGGTATTCAATTTTTCATAGGAGTACATGATTTGAAAAATTTAAAGAGCTATAAAATTGTTCACATCCTTTGACCTAGAAATACCTAGTACTAGAAGGTCTATATCTCAAAAGAATCACAGAAAACAGGACAATACTTATTTGCAGAAAATATTTATAGCAATTCTTCTTGTGATGGCAAGGCATTGGAAGTTAAGGGATGCCCAACAAATGGGGAATGACTAGACAATGTGTACTTTATGAATATAATGGAATACTATTATGCTATGAGAAATGATGAACAGGATAATTTCATTAAAAACCTAAAAAGATACATTGGAACTTTTGCAAAGTGAAATGAGCAGAATCAGGAGAGCATTATATGCAGCATCAGCAGTATTGTAAGGATGAGCAACTGTGAAAGATTTAGCTACCTTGATCAGGACAATGATTCAAGACAATTCCAAAGGACCCATGATGAAAAATGTTATTCCCCTCCAGAGCAAAAATTGATAAACTCTGAATTGCTTTCTTAATTTTTCTTAGGGTTTTTGTCTGTATTTTCTTTTGCAATATGGCTAATTTGGAAATATATTTTGCATGACTTCCCATGTATAATTAATACCAAAATATTTACCTTCTCAGGGAAGGAGGAAGAGCAGAGGGGAGAGTTTGGAACTCGATTTTTTAAATAACTTAATTTCGTACATGTTGTCAGAAAATATTTAATGAAGTAAACCTTTAAAAAATAAAAAAGAAAGTGAAAAAATCTTGTAACTAAGGACTTATTTTCACAGAGGAGCTTGGTTAAAATATAGAGCATGCATTTCTAGAGCTCCTACTATAGCACAGGCACCATGCTAAGCACATTAATTTTTAGCATTTGATCCTCAGAACAACTTTGGAAGGTATGTGCTCTTATTATGCCCATTTTACAGATCAAGAAACTGAGACAAAGATTAAACAACTTATTCAAGAATCTAAGAGCTAATAAATGTGTGAAGGAAGTTTTGAAATCAAGTCTTCTGATTCTAAGTCCAAGCTCTATCCTCAAAACTACCTAGCATCTCTTTTAATGTATTAATAATTCTTTTCAAAAAAGAGTGAGATTATAAGCAAATTAGAGGAACATAGGTTAGTTTGTCTCTCAGACCTGTGGAGATGTAATAAATTTATGTCCAAAGAAGAACTGGAACTCTTAATTGAACACCAGATAGATAATTTTGATTATATTAAGTTTAAAAGTTTCTGTACTAACAAAACTAATGCAGACAAGATTAGGAGGGAAGCATCAAATTGGGAAATCATCTTTACATTTAAGGGTTCTGATAAAGGCCTCATTTCTAAAATATATAGAGAATTGTCTCATATTTATAAGAATTCAAGTAACTCTCCAATCAATAAATGATCAAGGATATTAACAGGCAATTTTCAGATGATGAAATTAAAACCATTTCCAGTCATATGAAAAGTTGCTCCAAATCACTACTGATCAGAGAAATGCAAATTAAGACATCTCTGAGGTACCACTACACCTGTCAGATTGGCTAAAATGACAGGAAAAGATAATGACGAATGTTGGAGGGGATGTGGGAAGGCTGGGACACTGATGCATTGTTGGTGGAACTGTGAATGGATCCAACCATTCTGAAGACCAATTTGGAGCTATGCTCAAAAAGTTATCAAACTGTGCATACCCTTTGACCCAGCAGTGTTTCTATTGGGCTTATATCCCAAAGAAATCATAAAGGAAGGAAAGGGCCCCACATGTGCATGAATGTTTGTGGCAGCCCTTTTTGTAGTGGCTAGAAACTGGAAGCTGAATGGATGCCCATCAATTGGAGAGTGGCTAAATAAATTATGGTACATGAATATTATGGAATATTATTGTTCTGTAAGAAACGACCAGCAGGATGATTTCAGAGAGGCCTGGAGAGACTTAGATGAACTGATGCTGAGTGAAATGAGCAGAACCAGGAGATCATTATACATGGAAACAACAAAACTATATAATGATCAATTCTGATGGACATGACTCTCTTCAACAATGAAATGTTTCAAACCACTTCCAATTGTTCATTGAAGAAAGCCATATACACCCAGAGAGAGGTATGTGAAATGTGGACCACAACATAACATTTTCATGCTCTCTATTGATGTTTGCTTGCATTGTGTTTCCTTTCTCAGATTTTTTTCTTGTAGACACGATTTTTCTTGCACAGCAAGATAAGTGTGGAAATATGCATAGGTATATTCGATTTGTCAAATATTTTAACATAATTAACATGTAGTGGACTTCCTGCCATCTAGGGAAGGGGTGGGGACTAGGGGGGGAAAATTTGTAACAGAAAGCTTTGTATAAGGATCAATGTCAAAGAATTACACATACATATGTTTTGCAATTAAAAAACTTCAATAAAAAAAAGAAGTCACCTAACCTCTCTCTACCTTGATTCCCTATTTGTAAAATGAAGAAGTGTCTCAGGATTCTTCTTGCTCTAAATCTATGATTCCCCTACCACTCTATCCCATAAACATTTATTAGGGATAAAAAGTTTTACCTTCTTTGTGGGAAGACACAAGTAAAATATTTAAGATTAACTCAAGGCAATTTGGAAAAAGACCAGCAGTTGGGGATATTGAGGTAGGCTTCATATAGGACAGAGAAGAAAATTAGTTTGAAAGATGGAAAGGAAGAGGGAGTGCATTCTGGGAATAGAAGGAAGGCATGAAACAGAGCATGGCTTCAGGCGTGAAAAAAGGCATTGGAATGGCCCGTATGACCAACAGCAAGAAGATTTAGCAAGAAGCTTAGATGGTTTGTAAAGAGTTGGAAGCAGAGGAAGTATAATAAGGTTGGAAAGACAGACTGAAGGTAAGTCATAAATGACTTTAAATTCAAAAGAAATTTGCATTTGATCCTAGAAGTAAGAGGAAGCCTCTGAAATTTGTTGAGCAATAGCACTAAATCTTATGGCCAGATCTATGCTTGACCTGGCAACAGCACCAATTCTTAAATTTATTTGACCACCTTACTCTACCTTAATTCTGAATAGTGGACATTCCCCAGAGGCCTTGAATGCTGATACCTTGGATTTAGTCCCACCTACTTGGATAAGGCTTCCCCAGAGCTATGATTTGTTTTGAATTTGTTGACATTCCACGTCTTTGTTATCACAATTAGTATTTATAAATAATATAAGACCTCCTGAGTTTTACCTGTGAGTTTCTGATTAATGTATTTCTTCTGCATCTTTCCTCCCAACACATACTCAAGCAATTCTGGTTATATGGATTATTTGTCCATTTTTCCTAAGTAACATTTTAATCTGTTGAGAAAAATAGCAAGTGGTTACTCACCAGATATATTTACCCAGTATTTCTTGACAAATTAACACAAATAGCCAGAAGGGGATTATAAACCACAGGTTTAGAACATTCATGACAAAGAAAACTCAAAGGGCTCAGAAAATAAAGTGCAAAATTGGAAGGAAATGATTTTCCCATATGCCTCTTTTTTTTCTCCCATGGGTCCTTTAAATTTCCTTTGTTGTAAATATGCCAACCTTGTGATCCACTTCCTATCATTTGTGCTAAGACATGTTGGGTAAATGGACCCAGCTTTGGCTGACATTAGCCCAAAAGATCTATGGAGTGATGGGAACCATCAACCTTTCTTTAGAAAAGGCTTAGCTCTGGATGCCATCATCCAGAGAAAAGGCTCTACATGTAAGTTTTATCCCCAACCCCTTAAATCTGCTTTATACAATACATGAGTATGTCCTGTTCCCTATACTCTTTATTAATAATAATAGCTAACATTTATATAGCATTTTAAGGTTTACACAGTGTTTTACATTCATGATCTCATTCCATATTCTCAATAATTATGGATGCTATCATTTATTATTCCCATTTTCCATATGAAGAAAGACTGAGTGAGGTCAAATTATTTTCCTGAGTCACACAGTTATGAAATGTCTGAGGCTGGATTGAAACTCCTAAATTTCCTGACTCCATCTGGGTCCTGTACCTGTCTGCTACCTCAAGAAGTGAGCAACAACAAAATTTTTCACAGCATCCTGAATGTGAAAGTGGAAGGAACCTTAGGCATCATCATATAGTTCAACTTCCCCATTTTACAGATTAGAAACTAAGGCCTAGAGAAATTAACTGGCTTATCCAAGTTCATATAGGTAAAAATTCAAAGTAAAAATATTTTATATTATAACTTTTTAAATTTATTTTTAGCATATGCCAAACACACTTTTTCTTCCAAAGCCATTTCATTTTAAGGGGAAGATATATATTTTGGAGTAGCCTATAATTCTGATTGCTATAGTAATTGTTTAGTTCTTTATTTTCTTATGGACTCCCAAGTTAAAATTAAGAAGAAAAATTCATTGGGGTTTATCATTAAGGGATACTTAGGGGAAAAAGTATTTAAAGTAATCACTGGGTTAAACCTAGCTACCCATTTTTGTGACCAGAAGTTGAAAATATAGTAATCACTAATTCAGAGCTTAAAATATAATTTATCATTGTACATGCAACTTAAGTAGAATTGTAAGTCTAGATCATAAATATGCCTCAGTTTACCCATCTGCAATACTTTTCTTTGTGTCCTGAAAAGACGTAGAAGAGGTTTTTTACTTATTTTTCTCTCCATTATAATGTAAGTTCCTTGAAGGCAAGGAACATATTTTTGTCCTTCTGTGTATTTTCAGTGATTAGCACAGTGCCTTGCATATGGAAAACACTTAATAAATGCCTAATGACTGGCAGACTATAGATAAGAGGGATCACAGAAATTCAGCTTCCTCAGCTAGAAAACTTGAAGTATTTGCTCAAGGTCACACAGGGCATAAGCAATGAGGTAGCATTTAAGCCAAGTTCTCTGACCCCTACCTCCTGTAAAAACCTTTCCTGAGGCTTCCCTATAGGAGAGTCTTTCTCTGCAAGGTTATCGTCCATCTACTCTGTATGTACATTTCTTTTTATTTTTATATTGTCTCCCCCATTGTAAAGTAAGGCAAAGACCATCCATATTTTTGTCTTTCTTTGCATCCCAAGAATTTAGCACATGATTCAATTCAAGTGCTTTTCAGTCAACTCTAACTCTTCATGATCCTATTTGGGGTTTCAGAGTTACTAAAGCGGTTCACCATTTCCTTTTCCAGATCATTTTACAGGTGAGGAACCTGAGGCAAACAGAGTTACATGATTTCTTCAACATCACACAATAAGTGGCTGAGGCCAGGTTTGGACTCAGGAAAATGAATCTTCTTGATTCCACGGTGCTTGCCACCTAGGTGCTCCAGCACATGGTATAAATGCTTAATAAAAGCTTTTTGATTAATTAATGTAAATAAAATTCAGGCAAATTCCTGATGACCCTGGCTCAGGTCTAGTCCTAATGGAAATAAAAGATCACCATCACTGACTTGCTACAGGACTCGTGAATCTCTGAGTGACTCTAAATTGCACCTCCTAGGCTGGGAAGGCAAGTTCTAGAAAAGAGAAGATGGCCCTTGGCACCATTATTAGTTAATCCCAGGGCTAGACTCCAGAGCCTGGAATGAATCACATGAGCCCAAATGAGAGATTTCTGCTAGGGAATTTTTTTCTGAATCCAAGAGAAATCATGTTCTTTTTTCCCTTCAGGTATATCCTTCCATCTCCTTACACTTCACAAGTGCTCCCAAATTTTCTCTCCTTAAATTCAGCATCACAAAAAAGCTCCAAATTCAATTCAGGGCACGTTCTTCTTTTTTTCCTCCTCCTTTCTCAGCTATGGTCATTGTCCTTAAACTCAACCTTCTCTCACGCACGCTGGGGACAGAATGTAAAATGTCACCCTTTAAGTCTTATTGGCTTGGTACTTTCACAAAATATCTGTGGGAAAAGAGGAAACATTATAATTGGTTAGTTGTATAAAAGGAACCAATCTTATCGTAGATTGAATAAGGCATTGAAGGTCACTTGGTCCAATCCCCTTCACTTTATAGATAAAAAATTGTTGCCAAAAGTAGGAGAATGATTTGCCCAGCCTTCTCCTTGATTCTCCATCATCTCCATGCCATGTTACCATAGATAACCTTCCTCATTTCCTTGTTGTTTCAGTCATGTGCAACTTTTCATGCTCTTTTTTGGGGTTTTCCTGACAAAGACACTGGAGTGATTTGCCATTTCCTATTTCAGCTCATATTATAGGCGAGGCAAATAGGTCATACAATTAGTAGGTGTCTGATATCAGATCTGAATTCACATCTTCCTGATTCCGGGCCCAGCACTCTACCCACTGGGCCACTTTGGTCCCCTTTATATGTTATCTTCCCCTATTAGAATGTAAGCTTCTTGAGGTCAAGAATTATCTTTTTTTTTTGCTTGTTTTTGGTACAGTACCAGGCACATAGTATATTTTTAATAAGTATTTGGTCTATCTTACCAAAATGCACACAGAAAGGAAGAAACAAATCCAAGATTCGAATCCTAGTACTCTTACTCCAAATTCTGATTTTTTTTCCCAAAGGATAATATCATCTTCTATCCACTAACAGCCACTATTAAGTACAACTGCCAGCAGTTAAAAACAAAAAAGGTCCAGTAGGCCAAAAACACAAGCATCAACACACCCACAATCATAGATTTTTAGCCCGTTGATAAATTTATAGTAATAAACTCGCCTTTACTAGGACCTTAAGATAAAGAAAGAACCTTCAAGTATTACCCAATTTGAATCCTGCTTAGTGATCCAACTTCCAAATTCTTCTATTTTTAGAAATCTCATTCTGTGAAAGCTTACTAAAAAACTAACTCCACGTCCAAGCCAAAGCACACCCGAGCTTCCTCTGCCTTTAGTAACATGAGTCACCAAGTATTTTTTTTTATTTGTAAATGACCTTTCCCATCTAAAACACCAAGTCCAAAGTCTACAGGACTATTCAGGGATTAGCCAGGTGACTTTTATGCCACTCCTAAAATGTCACAGGATTTATTATTTTTTTTTTAATTGTAGAAGTGTCATTACAAGCAGGACCCAAAAAGAGACCGTTTTCCCACCCCAACCTGCATAGGTATCAAACCAACACAACCCAACTTATTTATAAACTGGCATTTTAATGTCTGCTAAAGCTCTGCTAAAGAGTTTTTCAAATGAGGGAACTTTATAAAACAAGGGAAATAGCAGGAACTGAACTAGATAGACAAAAGATCCTTTACCCTCATTCCACAGCTTTTAAAAAAAAAAATTGTATCATCTTGTCTAAGGGACAGCTTTAAGTAATGATGTATTATTCTATCTTTAAATAATGACAACAACTATAAGAGAGCATAATAGAAAGAATAACAGTCCTGGAATCAGGAAAACTCATCTTCACAAGTTCAAATTCAGTTTTACTTTCTAGCTGTGACCCTAAGGAAATCACTTAACCTTGTGACCTCAGTTTCCTTATCTGTAAAATGTGCTGAGAAGCAAATAGAAAACCACTCCAGTATCTTGCTAAAATTTGATACAAGAGTTGGTTGTGACTGAAATGACTAAACAACAACAATATTGTTTTAAGGTTTGCAAGGCATTTTAAAATATTATCTTATTTTGTCCTCACAACCACCCTAAGAAGTAGGTGCTGTTATTATCTCTCTTTTATAGAGGAGGAAACTGAGGCAGACAGTGGTTGAGTAATTCAGCCAGAATTCTATAATTACTTAAGTGTCTGATGCAAGATTAGAAGGCAGGTGTTTCTAACTCCCAAGTCCAGTGCTCTGTCCACCTTCCCTTCTAGGTGCATCAGTAAACATCAAGATAATTCCATTCTAGAATTCCATATATAGTGTTGATAATGGAAGGTGATATATCCTAGCCACAGATGCATTAGAAAAGGACATGAGAAATCAGACACAACCTTTGCTCAATCAATTAGTTAACAAGCATTTATTAAGCACCTACTATATGCCAGGGACTACATAAAGCATTGGAGATACAAAGACTAAAATTAAACAGTTGTCGGGAGCTTACATTCTATTATGGGAGAAAATATGTGCTTATAGAATTCATATAAAAATAAAGTGGATGATGATGATGATGATAGCTAATGTTTATAAGAACAGCTAAATAACTCAGTGGATAGAGTACTGAGCCTGGAGTCAGGAATCCCAGAATTCAAATCAGATCTCAGACAATTATCAGCTGTGTGATCTTGGGCAAGTCATTTAATCCACTGAAAAAAAAAGTAGAAGAGCACTTCACTATCTTTGCCAAGAAAACCTGATGGTCAATATTGATGTGCTACAGTCCACAAGGTCATGAAGAGTTGAACCCAACTGAACACAATATTTATAAAGCACTTAGTATGCACTATACAGTATGCATACAAAATAAATGCAAGATGTGATAAATAGGCAGGTTCTTAAATTGTGTAAACTGACATATGTATCAGAATTCTTTAGTATTAAATTTACATCATTGAGACAGTAAGTGGGGTGCTTGAATTCCGTACCTCTAGGAGGAAGAAAGGGAAATAATAAGGAAAGGGTACCAAAGGTGACTTCTGGATCTGGAGTTAGCAAGCCCTAAATTCAAATCCAATCTCATAATGACTTGCTTGTGTGACTATGGGCAAGTTAATCTCTGTTTGCTTTAGTTTTCTCATCTGTAAAAAGGATAATGGTGACACTGATCTCCCAGTGTTGTTGTGAACATCAAATGAGATAATCATTGTAAAGCACTTAGCATAATACCTAGGACAAAGTTGTTTGTTGTTATGTTTATCCTTTCTGAAAAGTGACCATGACATCAGGGAGTTAATGCCATGATATGCAAGTAAATTGAATTTAAGGGAGGAAGGGCTGTGCAAAGTCACCTGTCTCACTTTCCCCTCCAGAGCCATCTGGTCCAGTGGCCAAATATAGATCAAAACAACCAGAGATAGCTCTGGATGCAATGGGAGACCTTGGCCTTTTTAAGATAAGGTCTTTAACAAATCTGTTTGATTGAGGCAACACCCATTCAGTGATTAAGGCTAACTAAGAAATGAGGCAGATAATGGGGCCTCTTTTCCCAAATAAAACAACCTGAGAGGGGAAGTCCCTTAGGATTTCTGGACAAAACAAAAACAATTATTATTTGCATTCATTCTGAGTCAATCAAAGCCCAAACAATAACTAAGTAGAAGTTGGCCTGGGGCCTATTGTTTTATATAAATATTATATTTTAACTATTATTATTACTAAAAGAACAAGGAAATGTGCTTGGGGATAAATTTGGGCTACTTCATGAAAAAATATGAGAATCATTTGAAAAAGTTTAACCATATTTTTAATTTCATATATTGCATGATTCATCCAACACTCCCAAAAGGTAGCAAACACTGAAAGTGATCCACAATTTCATTAATTTGGAAGTTCTCTTCAGTAATCCCAACCTATCCATCTAATTAAATACCCTCTTGCATAATCACTAAAGGTAAACTCTTAGGGTTAGTCTCTCTTTTTAGTAAAATAAGTCACTACAATGTTAGCTTCTATCACTAAGTGGCATTGGACTGTTAGTGAGTCTCTCTTGACCTAGTTGGGTGAACCTTCTTGAAGCAGACATGGCCTCTTGCAGGGGATGGTCCTTCAAGCCATTCCAGCATGATAAAATAAGTCGTAACTTGTGCTCCACTGAGAACCTGGGTTTGCCTCCATACCCAAAGCAGGCATCTTGGAACAACAGATTTTTTTTTTAATGGAAAAAGAATTTTCAGAGTTTTTAAAACAAACTCTTTTCACTCATCAAAAACAGTGAGTGTCATCTTCAGCTCCATGCTTTTACCCCATATGTCTAATCTGCTGCCATAACAAGATCTTTTGTAAATGTCCCCTTCTGTCCACTTACACAGCTGTGAATCTATTCTGGGCCTTCATCACTTTTAACTTAAGAATATTGCAAGAGTCTTATAACTAGTCTCTTTGCCTCAAATCTCTCTCCATTTCAATCCATCTTTTTTTCATCTGCTAAAATAATTTTCTTAAAGCACAAATCTGATCTTTTACTCCTACTGCTCAGATTACAACAGGATCAAATATAAAGTCCTTGGATTATCATTTAAAGCTCTTTACAACCTGATCCATTTGTTCCTCTTCAGTCTTTGGACACTTTATTTTCCTCCATGCATTCTCAAGTTTTTCTGGCTTTTTGGCTGTTCTCCACACGTAAAATTCCATCTTCCTAGCTTCCTTTAAGTGCCAATGAAAATTTTACCTTCTAAAAGAAGACTTCCCCAACCCTCTTAATTCTAGTGCCTAATTATTTCCTATTCATTTTTTCATGTAGAGTATTTGTTTACTTATTTTCCCCCATTATAGTTTGAATTTCTTTAAGGAAGAGACTGTCTTTGTCTTTTTTTGTATCTCCAGTGCTTAACACAGTGCCTAGAACTTAATTAATATTTAATGAATGGCTGATGTCACATTTTTGTGTTTTTGTTCTAGCTGTCCCCCAACCTGGGATATTCTTCCTTCTCACTTCTGCTTATTACAATCCTTGTTTTCCTTCAAAATTCTATGATTATGGATTATGCAGACAATAGCTGCCATGGACTTTATCCATTATAGATAGATAGATGGATAGAAGGATAGATGGAAGGATGGCTGGATAAATAGATGGATGGATGGATGGATCGATATAGATGGATGGATGGATTGATAGATTGATGGATGGATGGATCAATAGACAGATAGATAGGTAGGTATGTAGATAGATATCTCAGATATACATTTCCAATACAGAATGAGGTAGGACCAAAATTAAATATAAGTAGAATAGAGGGTTGAATTGAATTGGGAAATTATGCAGTTATATTAATGTTCAAATTTCTTGAAGTAATAGCCTATATTTTTATAGTAATAATCTTATGATTTTGTAAGGCTTCCATTCATGAAATAGCAGTCTCTAATGAACCAAAGTTAAAAATCATCCAAAAAAACAGTGGAAAGATGCATGGAAATATAACCAGATTCCACAACACTGTAATGGACAATTCAAACATTAGAAGCAATATAAAGAATGTTAGTATATATGATTGGGAGAAAATGATGGCAGGAGAGTAAGTGATAATTGATACACTGTGAATGTATTCTATTGATATTCATACAATGTCAGGAGACCTAGAGGAAAGACCCACAACTTCTCCTTCCTCCATTTCTCCTTCCCCTGTTCTTCCCCCCACCACAATGGGTGAAGCCAAAATGGAGAAGATGGGCAGGCATGGATAGGGGCAGACCTGCATCACTGCAGGGAATTCAAATCCATTGAACCACTGCAGTGTCAAAGCAGTACAATGCCAACAAAATTTCCCAGGGACACACAGCTAGTCAGTATCTGACTCTAGACACTGAGTTCAATTGCTGATTCCACTAAGGAGACTTTCTAGAGCTTTGGAGAGTAATGCAGATGGTTTTCCTGTAATCCAGAGGGAAGAACAAAACTTAAACAATTGCTGGACCTTTTCTATGTATCTAGGGATTATTCTTGCATGCAATTAGCCTAAATCATATTTCTTTTTTATCTAAAAGAAAGCTTGAAAGCTCATTTTAACATTTCTTTTATATTTTTTCCTGATTCTGGTACAATATAAATTGCAACATAACTTTGGAAGAGGAAACACTTTGAATTTTGATAAACAGCATGAAGAAGAGAAAAGATTCGCTTTGGCCTCTCTGAGAAAGTATCCCATTAACAATGACAAATAAAAAGTCATCTATAGCCAATAAACATATTGTGATTTTCTTTTTTAAAAATGTTTATTGATACCTGTCTTTATATCACTTCATTTCCAAATATGTGCCCCTCCTTTCTAAGTAGACAACATATCAACAGTCCAGACAGTACATATAATATTTCCCATTCATAATCCCACACTTCTGCAAAGAAAGGAGCAAGATGCATTTTCGCCTCTTTTCTTTCCTCAAAAACTTGGTCATTATAATTACAAATGGTTTTTGTTGTTGTTAATTCCATTTACATCTGGTCATTGTGCTTAAATTTGGATCATTTCATATGACTTTCTTTGCATCTCTGAATTTCTCACATTCATAGTTTTTATCTGGTATTATATATACCAATAGTTCAAAGTTTCCAATAGACCATAAGTTCCTTGAGAGCAAGGCTTGTTTTCTAGTTCCTGGTATGGCATCTTACATATAATATGTTCCAATCAAAGTTTTTTGTTGCTGTAGCTTAGTGATTTTTTTAGTTGGTTTGACTCTTCATAACCTTATTTGAAGTATTCCTGGCAAAGATAATAGAGTAGCTTATCATTTCCTTCTCTATCTCATGTGATAGATAAGGAAACTGGGGCAAATAGGGGTATGGTCACATAGTTATTCAGTATCTGACACCAGACACCAAATTCAATTGCTAATGATTCCTAATGATTCTAGAGCTCTGCAGAGAGATGCAGTTCATACCATCTCTTCTGAAAAGCTGGAGAATCTTGCCATTAAAGCAATATCTCTGGGGTCCAGTTTGAACATGTCTCTTCCTTTCCACAATGCTTGTATGGCTTCCTTTTGCCTCATTCTTTTGCCTAGCATTTAAAGTCCTCCAAAGTATGACTTCAATCTACCACTCCACCTAATTCCACATCCACTTTGACCAAACTGGACTTCTTTTTGCTTTCCTAAGGTCTCTCTTAATCTCCTGTCTCCCTGTATTTGAAGAAGACCCTTTTTATTCATAAAACATATTCCCTTCTCAACTCAGCCCTTAAATTAAAAAAAAAATCAACAAGCATTTATTAAAATTTCAGGTACTATAATAAATTTTAAGGGATTAAAAAAAGACAAAAAGGTAGTAGACCCTGATTTCAAGTTTACTTTCTATTGAAGGAAAACAACATATATTCATTTAAATTGAAGCAAAACATAAACAAAAGAATTCAGAATAGTTATCTTCCTTCACTACAGATGATGCTTACCCAAGAAAGTCTTCCCTGATGTCCCTTCCTCAATTAATGGTTGCAATATTCCTTTGATTTTTTTTTATTTGTTCCATTCACTTCTTTCCCTATAAGAAGTTGTAGTATAGCTGCCATACTATGGTAAAACTATTTCAGCAGATGGGCTGAGCTAGGCTGAGAGTCACCAACACACGTCAAACCTGTCAGTGAATTAGGCAGGATTGTCTAGGAGAGACCAGGGCAATTTATGCATGAAAACTAAAGGGGAGTTTCAAGGAAGGATTGGAATAAAGAATGGAAAGTCTTTCCCGGGAATAGGTGGAACACAGAAGGAGAGTGTTTTGCATTTGATCAGGAGCCTAGTTCAAGCCTGCTTGGGATCCATAGCTCAATAAGGTCAGCCAGTAGACACCAGCAAAGGCATCTGGGAATTAATAATACTTTGGCTCACTGCAGATTCTTGATTGGCACCTTTCAGCAAACAGATTTATTATGCATCCAATATACCTGTCTGGTAAGGTAACTCATAGAAAACAGACATATTGATCTGAATAATCCACATAAATAAAGCACAGTACATATGTGCTCTTCAGGACATGGTCATAGTTAAAATGATTAGAACTATTAGTTCATACATTCCCTTTCATCACTCCTTTATAGCAAATATTTACTTAACAAAACTCAGCTAATGTTTGTTGGGACACAGAACCCTTTTATGAAAATATATATAGCAAATAAAAGACATTTAAAGAGAGCAAAACAAAGAAAGAGGAGAAAGTGGAGAGGGACTATATCCATAAGGATCTACTAGCAACAACAGGCTGTAACAATTTAAAAGTTTGAGAGCCATGTTTTCTGGGTAATGTAATTACGTTATTAATTAGGTTATTGTGTTATAAATAAAAGAAGTCAATGATACTCTTGAATGCCAAAGACTTCCTCTAATAGTAGACTCACAGTTTATGTGTCCTTGGAGCGTGAGCAATTGACGCTGATTAGGTTAAAAATGAGAATGAATATTACAATGAGAGGTGAGCTGTATTACATAGAGGGTCTTGAGGCACATGATGAGGAATACCCAAATCTTGGTCAAAGAGATTTGCCAATTTCCATATCACTTGTCTGACAAAAGGGAGAATCCACATTTTCCCATATATGTCTGCATTTCTTTTACTCTTTTTGATTATCTCCTACCCATCCTGACTTGGGTAAATCTTTAAGAAAGATTTTCCACTGGCTGATTTCTGGGTAAGAAAGTAGAAAAAGGAAAGAAAAAAAAAACAACAACCTTGTTTCTGATTCAATAATTAGTTATTAATACCAGAGAAATAGTAATTTCTCTCAAAGCAAATCATTAAGTTGAGTCATGAGTCTGACAAGGCCCCAAACTGTTTGCTATCATATTCAGTTTGGGGGAGTGGCATTTTTCACTTGCAATTTACTTGACACCTGGGACCCTTATTCCTCAAAACTTCTTCCAGGTCTACACCAAACTACCACTTCCAACAACCTTGAATCCCTTCTTCTACTTGGGAAAACTACTCTTCCCAAGAAACCACTTGTGAATAAAGGTATATATTCATATTCATACCTACACACGTATGGCATAACACCTTTGTTCTTTATGTGTGTGGGGGAGAGAGAGAAAAAATGAGAGACGGGAATAGAGAAAAGGGGAGTCAGAGAGACAGAGACAGAGAAAAAGAAAGAAACAGAGAGACAGAGAATAAGAGACAGAGACAGACAGAGAAAAAGAGAGAGGAGACAGAGAAAAAGAGAGAGACAGAGAAAAAGGAGAAAGACAGAGACAGAGAACAAGAGACAGA
>JAJPUD010006651.1:0-22784 GCA_023553655.1 Myrmecobius fasciatus | reverse complement strand
CCCATCTCCATCCCAGCCTCCATTCCCATCTCCGTCCCAGCCTCCATTCCCATCTCCGTCCCAGCCTCCATCCCCATCTCCGTCCCAGCCTCCATCTCCATCGCCATCCCGCCTCCATCCCCATCTCCGTCCCAGCCTCCATCCCCAACCTCCATTCCTGTGTCCATCTGTATCCCTCTCCTCATTCTCCCTTCCTAGGAAGACTTAATCTATCTGTACTCTGATTCATCCAACATATCCAACCTGTCCTACCGTCAACAACCATAAACCCCTTTCTCTCCTCCACTTCCTGGTGTAGGCCCTCATCATCTCACACCTTTGGCTCTTTGGTTACATCTGACTCTTTTTGACCCCATGCTGGGTCTTCTGGGCAAAGATACTAGAGTGATTTGCCATTTCGTTCTCAAACTCATTTTACAGATGAGGGAACTGAGGCAAACAAGGTCAAGCGGCTTGCCCAGAGTCACACCACTAGTAAGTGTCTGAGGCCAGATTTGCTGAATCTTCTGACCCCAGGTCCAGTGCTCCATCCACGGCACCATAGCACTTAGCTGCTCAGCTCTATCTCACACCTAGATTATCGAAATTGCCTTCTGGTTAATCTCCTGGGCTTTCCCCACTGTAGTCTGTCTTCCACTCAGCTGCCAAAGTGATTTCCCTAAAGTGCAGGCCTGATCCTGTCATCCACCCCATCTAATGAGCTCCAGGAGCTCCCTAATGCTTCCAGAATCCAATATAAGATGTTGCATTTACTTTTTAAAGCACTTTGTTTGCATGTATATATACATATACCTGTGCTTAACATGCACACACACATACATATATCTATATACACATATATGTACTATACACTTAACTGACCTTGGTAATAGTTAAACTGCCCCCTCCCCATGGATCCCTCCTTTATCTTTTCCTCTACTTTTTCCTTCCTTCTGTATCCCTTTCCTAAATCCACACAACTTGTCCCGCACAATAAATCTACCCATCCTTCTACATCCCACTTTATCCTATTTTCCTCCCCCCTTATTTCTTTATAGATTTTGGAGGATGCTGTATCCTTCATGGTGTATGTGTCTGTGTGTGTGTGTTTTTGTGTACATCTATCTATCTAGATATATGTTTATATCTCTATGTGTGTGTATAAATATGAAGAAAAAGAGAGTTGCCTATTTGACCCCTTCCATGTAAGTTTTTAGAACTACCATCCCTCTTCCCTCATATAATGACTCTGTGTCACTTCTTTCTCTACATATCATTTGTATAACATAATTCTGTTTTCAACTTTTCCTAAATAATAGTGTTTTGTAAAGTCAGTTCAAACTCAGCTCTACCCCAGTATTTTTTTTGAGCTACCCAATTACTGATGTCAATCTTAAAATATGATATAATTTCCATGTAACAAACCTAAGTAATTTGTCCTTGTTGAATCCCTTGAAATTAATCTTTGATGTTGGTTCTTAAGTGTTATATTTTCTATTAAGTTCATATTTGGTTGGGACAAACTCCTGAAAATCTACAAGTTGCTTGAATGTCTATTTTTGTTTGTTTAATGTTATAGTTTTACTGGATATAGTATTTGTGACCATAGGCCTAGTTCTTTTGATTGTCAATATATATTATTCTAGGAACTGCGGTCTTTTATTGTGGCTGTTGATAAATCCTATATAATTCTAATTGTAGTTCTAGCTACAATATGTTTGAATTTTGTTGTTATTGTTGTTTCTTGGAGAATTGTCTCTTTAATCTGGGAATTTCAAAATTTAGCAGTAATGTTCCTGTGTATTGTCTATGTAGGATCTCTTTGATGTGGTAGCTGTTTTTCCTATTTCTACTTTTCCCTCATGTCCTATCACTCCAGGACAATTTTCTTGGATTATTACTTGTGTTATTGTGTTGAGGTTCGATTTTTGGTCACAGCTTTCAGATATTCCAGTTATTCTTATGTTGTTTTTCCTTGCGAGATGTTTCACATTCTATTCTATTTTTTATTCTTTTTTTTTTCTTTTTGCTGAAGCAATTGGGGTTAAGTGACTTGCCCAGGGTCACACAGCCAGGAAGTGTTAAGTGTCTGAGACCAGATTTGAACTCAGGTCCTCCTGACTTCAGGGCTGGTGCTCTATCCACTGCGCCACCTAGCTGCCCCTATTTTTTATTCTTTATATTTTGTTTTGTTACTGATCTCTTATAGCTTCGCTGGCTTCCCCTTATCCACTCCTAATTTTCAAAGAATTATTTTCTTCTTTCAGATTCTGTATCTCCTTTTCTAATTAATTGTTTCTCATAATCTTCTTGGGCAAGGAGTCATTTTGTTACTCTTTGGGGTCGAAGAATATTTTTTTTAGTTCACTGCTCCCTTCTGAAGGTGAGCCTAGGTCTTCTCTATTCCCATAGTAAGTTTCTATGATTGGGTTCTTTTTTCTTTAGCTGTTCATTTTTTTAAAAAAGAGACCTATTAGTATAAATATCTCTAATCTTGGGATGGGGAGGGGATATTACTTTCATTTCAGATCGTCCTCTGACCTAGAACCGCAAATCAAAAGCTCCCCCCTCTTGTACATGCCTGCAGCCAGCAGCATCCCTGCTCCCTTCCTTCTGCACTCCCAGTCTCTTGTTTCCTTCCCACCCAGAGCCTTGGCATTTCTGATCAGCAAAGGTTCCCTCTGTCTGCCCTGACTCAGACCCCAACTTTCCACATTGTCTGGGGTTGAGGCTCCAGCCAAACCTAGCTAGCCCCAGGACTCCCTTGCTGACTGTCGCTGTAGAACTACCCCAGAGGTGTTTACACTTCATACCAGTTAGACCCCAGGATAGATCTTTCTTCCAGGTTAAATCCTGGTCCTGGGATCTTTCTTTGGTTCTTCTTAGCTTATCCCAGGAGGACCTTTATTCTTCTCCAAGTCTTATTTGGTTTTTACAGGTCTATGTTCACTCTGAGGTGTACCTTTATTCTGTCTCTGGGGAAAATGTGGAGAACTTGAAATTTTCTGACTACTCCACCATCTTCCCAGAATCCTCCCCATGACCTTTTCCTGGGCTGTCTCATATATGTGGAATGCCTTCTCTACCTTGTCTCCATTTCCCAGCTTCCTTCAAGTCTTCAATTCATAGCCCACCTTCTGCAAGAGGTCTTTTTCAGCCCTCTCTATTCCTAATTAATACCTTCTCTCTAAGATTATCTCCAATTAATCAAATACCTATCTTTTATCATGTTCACAAATATATTGTTTCTCATTTTAGAAAGTAAGCTTCTGAGAACAGGAATTGCTTTTGTTATTAATTGTGTCCCCCAATACTTAGCACAGTGCCTGGTGTATAGTAAGTGCTTAATCAAAGTGGACTTGATTTGATTCTAGGATAAAATTAGAAATTTTTCTGTTTGGCTTTTAATGCATTTCACAGTCTGGCTCCTTTTTACTACTTTTTACTTTAGTTACTTTTCCAGATATGTGCCATATAACCCATCTTGCACAAATTCTACCTTTTAGACAAACTAGACTGCTTTCTGTTCTTGTAGACAAAAGAAAATCTCTATTCTCTGTGTACAGGCTATCCTTCATTCCTAGCTTATAATTTCCCTTCTTTTCTTCTTATCTTTAGTTTCTTTCAAAGGTCAGCCTTCTTTCAAAGCACCACATCCTACAGGAGGCATATTCTAGGCCCCAGCCCTCCTTAGTAAATCCCTTTCCCTCAGAAATTACTTTGTATGTATTGTAATGTATTTTGTATTTATTTTAATCTGTATACATCCTCAGCCCCCATACTTCCTTAATGGAATATAAACCCCTTGAAGGCAGGTACTGTTTTGTTTTTGTACCTGGAGCACTAGAACAGAGAGTGGACCATTGAATAGCATATCAGAGTCAGGAATTTACCAGCTGTGTGACCAAAGGAGAGTCAACCTCTCCTTGTCTCAGTTTCCCCATCTATAACAACGAGAATGATAACGTCCCTATCCTCCCAGGGTTATTGTGGGGATCAAATGAGATAACATTTGTGAAGTATACCACAAACCTTAAAAGCTTTCTAGTGCCCAACACACAGTAGGCATTTAAATGCCTGTTAAATTGAATTAAGTTGAATAAAACCTCGAATTATGATAGAGAATTTTTAAGTTGATGGAAGGGGAGATAAAAACAGATTTATAAAGGAAGAGTGGACAAGGCTTTGCATCTGGTTGGAGGTGGAAATGTAGGACTGGGAAACAGCAGGCAAAGACTCCAGGGTTGCCAGAATTGGAAGGATAGTCGTGCCCTCATCTAATGGGAAATTGGGAGGTGGAGGAAGAGTCAACTAAGAAAGATTAGGAATTATTTTTGTCTGTGCACAGCCCAAGGCAACAGACACTATTTAGGACTGAGAGGAGGAGCTGGGACTATTCCAGGCTTGTCCACTTTGTAATCTCTGGGCCTCTTGTGTAAAATGAGAAAGTTGACCTAAATGCTCAGTCCCCACTCTGATACTTACCAGCTGTATGATTCCCAGAAAAGTACATTTACTCTTATTTTCCCCAGTTTCCTTTTCTGTAAAATTAAGATATAGGTACCTTACCCATCATCTCCCAGCCCAATGCCTGGCACCTAAGGATACAGTTGATAAATGCTTCTTGACCTGACTCAACTTGAGAATGCTCTATAAATACATCTCACTATTACTCTCTAGGTGAGGTATTTTTGGCAGAGCGTTCCTTTCTGTTGGCAAGAGATCTAGGCCCTGAAAAAGCCATCAGATGAGGATTTAGTTCACCCCCCCCCCACCATTTCACTTTCTTAATCTATAAAAGGTTTATTTTTTTGTTTTGTTGTTCATTCATTTTAGTTATGACTGATCCTTCCTGATCCAATCTGAGATTTTCTTGATAAAGACAATTGAGTTGTTTGCCATTTACTTTTCTAGTGCATTTTATCGATGAGGAAACTGAGACAAATGGAGTTAAGTGACTTGTTTAGGGTCACACAGATAGCGAATGTCTGTGGCCAGATCTGAACTTAAGAAGATGAGTCTTCCTGCTTCAGGCCTAGCAGCCTATCCACTGAGCCAGCTAATTATCCTAAAACTAGTCCCTTTGTAAATGCTCACAATAATTTTGAAGCACCTGTCCATCAATCAATATTCATTAAGTGTGAGTCAGGCACTGTATTAAGTTCTGGGGATCCAAAAAGAGGCAAAAGGCAATTCCTGCCCTCAAGTAGTTTATAATCTAATGGGGGAAGGACAAGCAAAGAGTCCCATTTTTTTCACTGATCTGCCAAAGGAGTCTATAACACTAAAAAGGCAGAGAGACCCTGCTCTAGTCTAACTTCCTTAACTAAAAGCAAGCCAACAAATCTATACCAATAAGCTGCATGGAAGACAAATAGGACACAAGCAACAGAAGAGGATATGTCAATTAAGAGGAATTGGGATTGACTTCTTTTAGAAACTGAGGTTTTAGTTGGGACTTAAAGGAAATTGTGGAAGCAAAGAAGCAAAAGTGGGAGCTTTGTAAGCATGGGGGGAAGTCAGAGAAAATGAAAGTTAACACCATTTTTACAGATAGCTACTAATATTTGAAATATGTGTGTGGGCCCTAAGGAATTGCTCCTCTTAGTCCCATGGGTTTAGTGTGTCTTATTAATAATCGTATAATTCATATTATGTTATAATGGATAATTACAGCTAATATAATTAAGAATAACTGAGCTTGGCAAATTTTATCTTTGTCTTATATGATTCTCATAACCCTGTGACATAGCTGCTGTTATTATCCTCATTGTAAAGTTGAGTGAACTTAGGTGAAAAGTAATTAAGTGACTTGCTCAGGGTCACATAACTAGTAAATATCTGAAGCAGGATTCAAACTCAGGTCTTTCTGAGTGTGTATATGTGTGTGTGTGTATTATATATGTGTGTGCAATATATATAAATATATGCATGTATAATATATATGTGATATGTTACATCTGTATGTAATATAGATATATATTCAATATAATGTGTATATATGTATATAATATTATACATATATACAATATAATATATGTGATATATTGCAATAAAATATATTATATACAATATAATAGACAGTTTAATATATAATACACAGTGCATATATAATATATAGTTGCATACTGTGCATGGGTACACATAAAATGTATACACATACATATATAGATATTATATATATATATATATATTTACACAATATACATGTATACAATATAATATATATTATATATTGCAATGCAATACATAATATACAATATAATAGCTATAAAATTTAATATGTAATTCATATATAATAAGCAGTTATAGATTTGTGCACATGGGTGTATAATATATGTTTATATGTATATGCATATAAAATATATGTATATATTGGCATATACAATACAATATATTACACATATACACAATATATAATATATTGCAATGTGATATATACAATATAATAGCTACATAATTTGATATATAATACATATATTAAGTAATATAGTTATATATTTATGCATGCATGCATGGAGGTGCATGGGGGTGTCTGTGTGTGTGTGTGTGTGTGTCTCAGATCTAGGATATTTCAGCATTTGGCCAGTCCACATCTCTGGCATTTCCCCACCATGTCACTCTTTGACATTAATGTGCTCCTTTCTGGGCCAGAAAGAGATTTAAATATAATAAGCTGGGTGGCCAAAGGCCATTTCAAAGACTCCTGCTCCACCTCCTCGTGTTGCATCAGTTCAAGGAATGGAGGCCATAAAGTAAAAACCTTCTGCCCTGGCAGGCAGTGTGCCCATGCCAGGCAGAGCATCATTCTTCAAAGGGAGGTAGTCTAGGACAAATCCCTTAGTTTGAAGAACCTCCTCTGGGTTCAGGGAGGAAGGGGAGGTCCTGCATCTCTGAGAAGGACAAAATGTTCCTCCAGCCTCCTCTGTGAGCCGCTGGGCTGGGCTGGTAGTGATGAGTTGCCAGGATATGCTGCTGTTTCATCACTTGGAGCCTCAAGGTCACGACACAAGCATCATCTTGGGGAGTATTTCCCAAGAGTACTTTTACCAAGATGCCCTGGCCAAGGCTGGCCTGTTAAACATCATTGCCATTGGCCCTAGAGCTTGTGACTTTCAATCTGTTCCTCCTAAATGGGCTTTCACAAGAGAGATAATTGTAAAAAGCATCACAAGAAAATCTCTGTCTTTCCTCGCCGTGGGTTAAGTAGGGGAAGGAACAGATTGTTCTGGAAAATTGCCCCAAGTTCATGGCCATTGAACTTCAGGGAGGCAGGAATACTTGAAATAAACTTAAAAAACATTCTAGTCACAAAGTTTCTAACTTGAAATAGTTTAGGTTACAAAAAATACACTTTAAAAGCATCTAAACCTCTGGTCTAAAAGGCAATTCTAATTAAAGACAAAATGCATCTCTAGGTAAAAAATTTGCATGTAGATAGATGTAACTTTTCTTTATGTTGTCTCAGCTCAGAATCAATTAAAAGGTCCCCACAGCAATAGCCCAGTGTAGTTACAAAAACGTGTTGGTTTTTAAAAATCTGGTTATATAAATATAGTAAAAAGGTAGGGAACACTAAAGATAGAATATAACATGTATAAATAATGCTTTTTTTTTTGCCTTTTTGGTGAGGCAATTGGGGTTAAGTGACTTGCCCAGGGTCACACAGCTAGGAAGTGTCTGAGACCAGATTTGAACTCAGGTCCTCCTGAACTTCAGGGCTGCTGCTCTAACCACTGCACAACCTAGCTGCCCCTCTAAATAATGCTTTTCAAGAATCAGTCAATATGACCAATTCTGATGGACATGGCTCTCTTCAACAATGAAATGTTTCAAACTACTTCCAATTGTTCACTGAAGAAAGCCATATACATCCAGAGAGAGGGATGTGAAATGTGGACCACAACATAACATTCTCACACTCTTGATTGATGTTTGCAGCATTGTGTTTCCTTTATCTGATATGTCTTTTATATAGATACAATTTTTCTTGCACAACAATGATATGTTTGGAAATATGTATACATATATTCGACTTGTCAAGTATTTTAATATAATTAACATGTAGTGGATATCCTGCCATCTAGGGGAGGGGTGGGGACTAGGGGGGAAAAATTGTAACAGAAAGCTTTGTAAGGGTTAATGTTGAGGAATTACCCATACATATGTTTTACAAATAAAATAAAATTTAAAAAAAAGAATCAGTCAATATACTTTAATTTTTTAAAGTTTTTCTTCTTTGCAAGGGAGACTTAAATTTGGGGAGTAGGTATTATCAGTAATAAACATTTTTAAAAATCAGTGTATGGGGGCAGCTAGATGGCACAGTGGATACAGCATTGACCCTGAAGTCAGGAGAATCTGAGTTCAAATCTGGCCTCTTACTACTTAATACTTCCTTGCTGTGTGACCCTGGCAAATCATTTAACCCAATTGCCTCAGCAAAAAACAGAAAATCAAACAAAAAAGAAAATTTAAAAATATTCAGTGTATGATGGAGCTAAGATTGCTTCCACAGAATTTGTATGAAATTTACAGATATACTCAGAAGTTAATAATGAAGTCTCACCCGTTAAAAACATTACAAAATAAAGAGTAAAAGATCATAAGACCCAGGTGTTAATTATTATTAATTATTAACCAGATGGTTAATATTTATTCTATATAACTAATGTTGAAATGTTTTTTCCTCTGAGTGGAGAGGTGGTGGGTCATGAGTATAAAATGTGCCAGGCTCCTCAAGCATGGTTGATGAAGTTGATAAATTTGCTTAACTCTCTTTTTTTCCCTGAGGCAATTGGGGTTAAGTGACTTTCCCAGGGTCACACAGCTAGGAAGTGTTAAGTATCTGAGGCCAGATTTGAACTTAGGTCCTCCTGACTTCAGGGCTGGTGCTCTATCCACTGCACCATCTAGCTGCCCCCAATTTGCTTAACTCTTTTGTTGTTTTATGAAAGATATATTATAGATGGTAAGGGAAGGAAGGAAACAAGCATTTATTAAGTGCCTACTACATGCTAGTCACTGTACTAAGTACTTTAACTGTTATCTCATTTGATCTTCCCAACTACCTTGGGAATTTTAAGTTCACTCCTGTTTAATTCTCTGTGACCCCATTTGGGGTTTTCTTGGCAAAGATACTAGGAATGGCTTGCCATTTCCTTTTCCAGCTCCTTTTACAGATGAGTAAACTGAGACAAACATGGTTCACTGACTTTTCCATAGTCACACAACTAGTAAGTGTCTGAGACTGCATTTGAACTCATGAAGATGTGTCTTCCTGATTTCGAGTCCAGTGCCTATTCAATGTGGAATCTATCTTTCCACCTTGATAGGTGCTGTCATTAATCCTTATTATTTATCCTTCGTTCTTGAAGAAGACCATGACATCATGGAGGCCATGCCATGACTTGCAAGTGAATTGGGTTTAAATGAGGGAGGGCTGTGCAAATCACCAGCCTCACTTTCTCTCTAGAGACATCTGGGTCCGGTGGCAATATGTAGATCAGAACAACTGGAATTGATAATTTACAGTTGAGGAAATCAAGGCACCGAATCACACAGCTAAGTTTTTGAGGCTAGATTTGAACTTGGGGTTTCCTGTCTCCAAACGCATCACACTATTCATTATAACACCAACTGTCTGAGAGTTAAAAGTAGATGTAATATAAAAATAAATATGAACTAATAAAGTACTTTTAAAAAGTAGTGAAGAGTCATTGAGCAGAAGATTAATGAGAGATACAGTGTGAGATGTGGATACAAATCCCTTTCTCACCAAATTGACAAGCCATTTTCCCAAATATATTTCTTAAATAATATGTTCCTCGGTTTTTATTTTCTAAATAAAAGTCTGTCAATAATGCTTTGTACACATGTCGTTGGATATCTAGCATCTATTGATTTGTTTCTCTATTTTTTACTCAATAACAGAGTTTTGATGATAACTGCTTTCTAATATATTTTGAAGTCTGGGAGCATGAGAGTGTTTTTATCAGCTCCTCTCTGTGCCCTTTAATATTCTTGCCCATATTTCCATATAAAATTCATTACAATTTTGAATAGTTCTATAAAAGAAACCCCTTGGTGTTTTGATTAGTGTTGTATTAAAGTAGATAAATTATTTGGGGGAGTATTGTCATTTTTACTATATTAATCCAACTCATCCATGAATATTGAGTATCTCCCCCAACCTCCTGTTATTTAGGCTTCCTTTAAATCGGTCATTAGAGTTTTGTGAGAGGCAGTATGTCAGAGGGCTAGTATTGGCTTCGGAGTTGGGAAACTAGAGGTTCAAAACCCACCTGTGACACACACCTTAAGTGTCAGTGGGCTAGGCAACTAAACACTGTGAAATAGTTTCTAATCCTCATTGATAACAGAATTCCTCTGAGAATGTCCCCTTTATCAGTGAACCATGAATGTATGTGTAGATATATCTGTATACATGTTTGCGTGTATGTATGTATAAAGTTCTCCATCTACAGGTCCTTTGGAATCCCAGTTCACTAATATTTTATAATTTTTCTGTTGTAAATTGGGTTTCTTTTCTTGATCTTTATCACTAGTAAGTATAAATGCTAATGACTTGCATGGGTTCTTATAGCCTTTGATTTTGCCAAACTTATTATCTCTGGTTATTTTGATTGAAACATTTGAATTTTCTGTTGTCTCTGGTTATTTTGATTGAAACATTTGAATTTTCTAATTATCCTTATGGGTCTTCTGCCAGTAACTATATTTTGACGTCTTCATTTTTATTTTTTTAACGAAAATTTTTCCTATTTTGTCAATAGATTGAAATGGCTAGAATTTCCCACTGCTGTTGTTGTTTAATTGTTTCAGTAATGTACAACTCTTCATGACTTCATTTGGGGTTTTACTGGCAAAGATGCTGGAGTGGTTTGCCACTTCCTTCTCCAGCTCATTTTACAGAGCAGGAAACTGAGATGATTTGTCCAGAGTTATATAGCAGCTCAGAAAAAGAATCTCAGAAAGATGAATCTTCCTGATTTCAGGCTCAGTACTCTATATATTTACCTCCCACTACTATGTCAAATTAAAAATAAAATAAATGAGTTTCCTCAATTTGTTCCTGTATTTTAATGGGGTGTCTAATATTTTCTAGATGCCTTTTTTGTATTGAGAGAAAATTCCTCTGTGTGTGTGTGTGTGTGTGTGTGTGTGTGTGTGTGTGTGTGTATTTATCAGGATGCAAAACTTTTTTTTTAACCATTCTTTCTTGGATACGTTAATAAGGGTTTGTTGGTTCTAGTTGTTTTTAAAAACATTTTTGAGGACCTATGACTTATTACTTTGGTAGACTTTTTGATATTGAATTATTCTTGGCTAGTATAACCTTTGCTTGATTATAGTGAATAATTTTCTTATATGTTGCTGTACTTTATTAGGTAATATTGCATTTCCTATTTTTACATATTCAATAGAAAAATACTCTTTTCTTTTTGTGTTATCTTTAACTGGTTTTAAAATCAATAACATATTGACCTCGTAAAAGGTCCTGTAAAATAATCTTTCTTTGTTATTGTTCATCAATCTTTTTAAACAAGGATTAATGCCATCACAAGCCTGATGTCTTGACTTGCACATGAATTGGATTTAAGTGAGGTAATCATTGACCTCTCTCCTCTAGTCATTATAATCTATATAAAATAGAGATTACTTGGTTATAGCTATGTCTTAAGCAATTCTAGTATAAGACTATTTGAAAGCAAAGTCTTTGATTTTTTGTTTGTTTTTGAGGAGAGGAGGTGAGTCATTTCTTCTGTAATTGTTATTTCATTTCTTTAGCATTCATCTATTTAAATTAATTCATTTTCTGTTCTAGAAGTTTTTGACAATTTATATTTTGTAAATAATCATACATTTTCTTTAAATTCCCTCATTTGTTAAAATGTAGTTTCAGGTAGTTTTCTCCAATAATAGTCCTAATTTGTTTTGTATTTTTTGTGATTCTATTTGTTGTGTTCTTTTTAAGTCTGTATATTTTCTAATTTGTATTTTCTCTCTTTTTTTTCAAATTGAGATGTTAAATAGTTTGTCTATTTTTTAATCATAAAATCAACATGCTTGGCTAATTATTTTCATTCTTTTTCTCACTCTGCTTTTTCATGTCTGCTTTATAATATCTCTTTTTTAATTTTTCTTTGAATAAATGCTTTCCCTTTCTAGCCTAATTGAAAGGCTAATTTATATGCTTTCTTCTTTTCTTTCTTATCAGTTATTAGATTTAAATCTAAGAACTACTGGCACTTCAGTTCATACATTTTGATATGTGGTGGTTCTCATTGTCTTTTAAATTTTGTTTTTATTTCCTTCTTTTAACCTGTAGCTTCTATATAGTTGTATTATTTGGAGGGGGTGGTTAATGTTAGCTATTTAATTCTAATTTATTGCATTGCACTATATATTTTGTCACTGTTTTTTTTTCTGGGACTCTTTTATGATCAAATTTTGAGTGTTCCATATGTACTTTAAAAGAGTGTACATTAATTACCTTCTCCCATTTAGTCATCTATATCAATCAATTGATCACTATTTATTAATTGCCTATAAGGTTCTAGGTCCTCTATTTTATATAGATTATAATGACTAGAGGAGAGAGGTCAATGATTACCTCACTTAAATCCAATTCATGTGCAAGTCAAGACATCAGGCTTGTGATGGCATTAATCCTTGTTTAAAAAGATTGATGAACAATTACAAATATAAAAAAGTTCCTGTCCTTGAGAAGCTTTTATAGATTCCCTGATGCCAATTAGTTTAATAAGCAGTTTAAATATATTATTTCTTTATTAATCTTTTAATTATTTTTAACATTCTGACAATGAAAGGCTAATTATTATGTTTTGGTCTTTTCCTGGGTTATAATCAAATAATCCTCTTTTCAAAATTTTATTGGACCATTTTTGTGCCTATATATCAGTAAATATTACATATTCATTTTGCATTTTTAGTTTGCTATTAAGTAATATCCTGCTTCTCTTTCTAGTTTGAATTGATCAGATAGTATTACTTTTGCTTCTCCCTTTTTTGAGCTTGTAGTAGCATAATCTATTTTAAAGTAACCTGTTGATTTATGTTTAGGCATGACATTTTCTAATAAATGTCCTTACTGTAAACAGTCTTTTTGTGGATTTTGTTTCTTGAGTCAATATGTAAATCTTTTTTTTCTTTTCTTTTTTTTAAGAGAACTCATATTATCCACACTTATTGCTATAATAAGTAAGTCTAAAAGAAAATAATCTCCTTGAAAACAGAGGCTGTTTCATTTTTACCTTTGTATTCCTAGGATCTAGTACCAACCCAAGTATAGTATATGTTTAATAAATAGTTGTTGATTGATTGAAATAATAAATCTAATTTTTATTCTAACATTTTTCTCTAGTTATTCTTGAAGCTGCCTAAAGGGAATGAAATCTATCTTAATCTTTTCTATCTACTTCAACTATGAAAACTATTAAATAGATGGAATACTAAATGAAACAAATTACATTTCTTTTACTAAAATACTAATTCTCATTATTCTTCAGGGTTTAATCCTTTTTTATTATTAACCTAGAAAGACAAATTTTACCTTTGAAGTTGCCAACTCTTTTCTCCTTTTCTGTTTCCCCCATTTATTTTTAATGTTATTTTATGCCATTTGATTTGTTTTTTGTTTTGAAATGATCTGTATTATGGATGACTGTTGAAAGCAAACATGTTGCTGGGAGATTAAATGTCCTAAACTTTGAGTAGCTTTCTTAGAAGCCCACATGTAAGAGGGGCAAGATATACGTATCAGCACTTCATATTCACCTATACATTTTGGAAAGTTTTAAATGTATTTGGTCCAAGTATGATTTAGTAACTGAGCAACCAGGAGGCACAGTGGATAGAGTACCAATTCAGAGTCAGGAAAACTCATCTTCCTGGGTTCAAATTTGGCCTCAGACACTGGTTGTGTGATCCCAGGCAAGTCACTTAACCCTTAGTTATTTAAATTTATCATCTATAAAATAAGCTGGAGAAGAAAATGGCAAACGCCTCCAGACTTTTAGCCAAGAAAACTCTAAATGAAGTCATAAAGAGTTGGATGCAACTGAAATGCTTAAAGAATAGCAACTCAAATGAACTAAGAATGCTGTGGATAAATTTAGTAGATATATAGACAGGTTTTATTGTTTTATAATTAGATTTAAAATATAAATACCTCTGAGAAATAATGGTCTGGTTTGACAAAGGCTAAAGCATTAACATAGTTGGGTTTTTTTTTTTCATTCAATCGATACTACTTTTACTGGAAACCTTAACCCCTTTTTATTCTAGTGTCATCCCACCGCTAATTATTTCCTGTATATAGTTTGCTTTGTATACATTTGTTTGTTTGTTAGCTCCCTCTTTAGAATGTAAACTCCTTAAGAACAGACTATCCTTTGCCTCTTTTTGTATCCCAGCTTCTTCACATATTGTCTGGCAAATAATAATAGGTACTTCATAAATGTTTATTGATTGATGGATTGATAGAGCCAAAAGCATTAAAGTCCTTTTTAAGGTCTCCTAGAATTAGAACTTCAAAGTGACCTCAGAGGCCAACTAGTTCAACCTCATCATTTTCATTAAGTCCCACAAAGCAAAATTACTTTTTCCATATCAAAGAGGTAGGAAAGGATAAAGTGAGATTTGAACTCAAGATTTCTTACTCCAGAGGCAGCCTTTGTAATACATGGCTCCTAGATAGGAAGTATATGAGTTGAAACTGCCTCTGATGGTGCATTACAATCTGACAGGTAGAAGATTGATGGTTGAAATAAAGGTAACCCATTTAAGACTGTTTCAGGAACACCCATAAACGGGAATTACAATTGCCAAGTGGAAATCAGAGTTCCTGATCTCAATTCCTTTGAATATACGATTTAGTCATTTTGTCCTTCCTAGTAAATCAGACACTTATGTCTCGCTATTTATCTTAGCTCTTCTTCCATTAAAATTAAAGCATGCATGGTGTACTTTAACAGTAAGCAGTCCTAGATGAAATTTAGACTGTTAAAAATACAGATGGAAAAAAATCATACATCATTCTTTTTGAGGAAGCTGTTTAAAAAAAATAGCTTAGTTGATAATATCTTTCTTCCCTTTTTTCTCTCTAAGCTTAAGGCTCTGTTAGGCTCCCCACTCCTGGACCTGAACCTAAATATGATTTTTCAAGTGACAGGAGCTGTACCTTCAGGAGGTCTCTGATTCCCTTATAAAATCTCTTTTCCTCAAGCAATTCCACCCTGTGGGTGTTCTTCTGATTTCACATGCATGAATGCTTCCATGCTCTCCCACTTAAATCTCTATTAGCCAACATTACTTAAACAAAAGGATTCAGTGATGTCTTGAGAGATCATCCCAGTTAAAGTTAGAGGTGAATCGTATTGTCTGTTGCTTGCACACACGATTGTATGAATTTCACTTGCCACCAACCAGCTCTTTTCTATTTCCCTAAAAAAGAAGGACCCTGCACGACTATAGCTTAATAATGAGTTTGTGCCTCTGGCTGATGGTCTCCTGATTACAGCTGCATTGAAGGTGGGGTTTGAGGCAGAAGGGAAAAATGTATAATCATTCTCCATCAGTATGTTGTTGTTCAGACGTGCCCAACTCTCTGTGACCCCATTTTGGACTTTTCTTGGCAGAAATCCTAGATCGGCTTGCCATTTACTTCTCCAGCTCCTTTTACAGATGAGGAAACTGAGACAAACTTGCCCAGCATCACACAGCTAGTAAGTGTCTGAAGCCAGATTTGAATTCTGGTCTTCCTAATTCAAAGCCTGATGCTGCATCTGCTGGGTCACCTAGTTGCCTCTCCATCAGCCTACCAAATTTCTAAACATCCTCTGCCAAACAAATTGTCCTGTGTGGAGAGCCAGAGGATCTTGGTTTGAGTGCCAGCCCGGCTACCTTCATCCTTGTGTGATTTTTGGCCTCCATTTCCTCATCTGTAAAATGGAGGAGCCAGATTAGATCTCCAAGGTTTATTTTGGCTTGGTGAACTTATAAAGAAAGGATTCTTTGTCTCTATTTGTCTGTTTTTATAACACTTTTAGTGTTATAGTATTTTTTTTAAAAACTATATGGCAATTAGGCAGAAGAAACTTCATTTGCTTTTTAATAGAACCTAATTGTCAATTAAAACAAATACTCTAATCAATATTGATGTAAATAATGATATGTAGGGAACTCTAAGCCTTTTTGTGTGAGCCATAAGCACTTTCTCTGATTAGGTTTTAAATATATAAAATAAAATTAAAAAGGAAACCAATTATGTTAAAATATAATTATCAGAAATATATGCATGTGTGTGTATAAAATTTGTAACCCTCAGATTTAGGAATTCTTGTTTTAAAGGACTGTATTCCACATTTTTAAGTCATCTGTAAAAAGTAGGGGGATTAAAGCAGCTTACTCTTCTGATCCCTTTCTGTCAATTTACTCAATCCCATAATTCCCCCAGATGTTTGTCTCCTTGCCTCCATCAATTCCAGACTTGAAGGAGCTGGATGAGGAGAAAGGGATGAAAGCTAAGGAAGTGGGCACTGTGGCTCCTTAGAAGTGAGGAACTGAATAAAAGCCTACCCTCTCCCCTCTAGCCCCTGCTTCTCAGGGAAACCCACTCTCACTTCCCTTCTCCACAGCCACTAATTAGAAGAAGAGCTTCAGAGCTGTGCTTCTTCTGGTAGAATTTCTCCCCCAACTTAATATAGCATAAATTGAGCCTGGAGTGCTGGGTCCTCTGGGAAATTTAGAAATAGGAGACATGGAGGCACAGTGATGCTCTCGCCCCCGTCACATACACAGTCTTACACCAACGCACTCGCACCATCATTTCCAACCCTGTTTCTTGTCATTTTTGTTTCCTGTTTGTTTTTTCACTTGAGGGGAGTTTCCAGACAAACACCTCCTGACTCACTCAGCTGCCAGTGAGTCAGCTTCCTTTCTTTTAACAACAGGACCTTCAAGAGGTAAATAAGAGAATCCCAGAGCTTCAGAGGCAGGGGTCCAGAGGCATCTAGTCTAACCTGGAAAGAAATAGAAAATTGTGTGAGCCCTTGTTGCGTGCTGTCTAGGGAAGAATAGCCCACCACCACTCACAGCAGTCTTTATTTCTGAATAGCTCTAATTGTTAGGGAGTTTGCTTTTTTCTTCAGTCAAGTTTGCCTCTCTTGCTCTCTATATCAGCTGGTTCTTCATTCTGCCTTCTGGAATCAAGCAGAAGATAGCAAATCCTTCTAGGTGACAGCTGTTTCCCACAAAGTTTTCACATTTCCAGACTAGTTATGGGAACACAGTGTTTGGGGTTAAGTGGAAATCTAAACATAATTCTTGTTTGTTTTCTCTAACACGTAGATGGACTTTAAGGGATAGGATAATATTGGCTAAATGAATAGAGAAAGGAAGGAAGAAAACAAAAGAAGGAAGAGAGAAAAGGAAGGAAAGGAGAGAAGGAAGGAAAGCCAGGAAAGAAAAGATGGTAGATGGAAGGAAGGAAGGAAGGAAGGAAGAAAAGGAGAGAGGGAAAAAGGAAGGAAAGAAGAAAGGAAAGAAGGAAGAAAGGAAGGAAGAAGGAGGGAGGAAGGAAGAAGGAAGGAAAAGATAACGGAACAAAGAGTGAAAAAAGGAAAAAGGAAGGAAGGGAGAAAAGGAAGAGAAGAAAAGAAGTAAAGTAGGAGGAAAACAGGAAGGGAAGAAGGAGAGAGGAAGGCTAGAAAAGAGGAAGGAAGGAAAGAACAGGAGGAAGAGAGGAAGATAATGTATCAGAGGATGAAAGCAAAGAAGGAAAAGATAATGGAATAGGGGATGAAAGGAAGGAAGGAAGAAAAGGAAAAGGGAAGGAAGGGAGAAGATAATGGGAGAAAAGGAAGGTAGGAGAAAAGCAGGAAGGAAGAAAAGAAAGAATGAAGCAAAGAAGAAAGTAAGGAAAGAGAGAGGGAGGAAGGAAAGAAAGAAGGAAGGAAGGAAGAAAGGAAGGAAAATGCATGAAGGAAGAAAGAGGAGATGAAGGAAAAGAGCAAAGAATGGAAAGAAGAAAGGAAGGAAAAATGGAACAAAGGATGAAAGGAAAGAAGGAAGAAAAGGGAAGGAAGGGAGAGATTCAAGGAGGAAGGTGAGAAGAAAGAAAGGAAGTCACCAAAGAACAAAGGAGCATAGGAACGAATGGAAGCAGGGGAGAGAAAGCATCTCTTAAGCACTTTCAATTTGCCAAGCACAATGCCAAGCCCTGGATGCACAAAAAGAAATGGGAGTCATTATCCTTACAAACCTCATGTTCCATTGTGGAGAAACAATACAATCAGAAGTTTTCTCATCAGGCAGATGTTGAAGTAGTCTTATGAAACTGAAGGAATTCAATTTAACAAAACAGTTATTAACCCTGATTTGTGGAGACAAGAGACAAAATGACAATAGCTAGAGAGCTGGCCCAAGCCTAGCTCCTATTTGGGTAATATGACTCAGTACAAATAAAATCTTTCAGTGCTTCCAAGTAGCTGCTTAAAACTATAAGTTGTAGACAGAGCAGATATCAATCTGCAGTAGTAGACAGAGTTTCCATACCAGGAGTTCCTCCTACCAATGAAACTGCAGATCTGTTTGAGTTTTTTAAAGTGTTTTTTTGTTTTTGTTGTTGCTGCTGCTACTCCTGGAAGACAAAATGATAATATGCCCATATTCCAAGTAAATAAAAGATACAGACCAAGGAGCAAGCAGCCAGTGCCCTAGGAGGAGATGGCCCCTGAATTGATCCTCAAATAGAGCTTGGGTGCTCATGTACATATGACAATAATATGAAGTGTCCCAAAATCTTGGTGAAATTTTTAGTTTGACTAACTTTGAACATCTTTAATAGCTTAAGCTTTTTAATAGCTTAAAACTGGACTAAGATTTTGGGGATATCCTGTATGGAGAAGTAGGAGCTGGTTGGTTTGTTAGACCTGAATTTCAAACCAAGAGTTTGCCAATTTCTCAAACCATTATTTGGCTCCCCAATCTTCTCAAGAACAAAGAGTAATTGAGAAATTATAAGCAAGTGATTAATATTTAACCAACTCTCAAACACTTCCAAAATCCATAAAACTTTAAATCTTCATTAAAGATAATTGAAAAATGATTGAAACGAAATCCAGAAAATGTTTCCAACATGTTTTGATCTTCCCCTCTCTTTCTTTCTCACAGAATTCACTCCTCCCACAGAGAAATCCATTTTCTCCAAATAAACATTGTCACTGCTTAAGCTGGGAAAAACTTTTAAAATGAAACCAACAAAAGATAGCACCCAAAAATCATCTGAGTGAGGATTTAAAAAATCTTTCTTTAATTGTCAATTACTCATCCAATACTTAATACTTTGTAGAGCGGCAGGATCATTATCTCCCATCTATAAAGTCATTCACTTATAAATCATTCCCTTCACTTTCCAGGGAGCAAGAGTAATACAGTTGCCTTGATGCCAGCAGAAGCAATGCAAAGCTCATGAACTTACTGGCTTACTTTCTTGACCTTGATGAGGGCAAATAGTCTGGCTAGGTTAACTTGCCCAAATGATAGGCAATGAGATAGTTATAGAATGCTGGAGTCAGGAAGACCCTTCTTCAAATCCAATCTAAGATGAGCACTAGCTATGAGACCCTAAACAAGTCTCCTAATCTCTGATTGCCTCAGTTGTCTCATCTAAATGGAGATATTTTACCCTCCACTCTCAAAGTTTATTAAAAAGAAAATGAGATTATTTTGCAAAGCATTTTGCAAACTTTAATGCTTTCTTACAGATTCTAGCTATTATTATTATGTAGATAAGCTGTATGCTTCCGTAGCTTTAGTGGTCAAACAAAAAATCACCCAACCAGCAAGCATTTATTAAGCACTTACTGTAAACCAGTTTGGTGAGGTGGGGATACAGTTGGCTGGCCTTGAAGCCAAAAGACACCTCAGATGTGCCATTTTAACCTTATGATGCCCAACTGAAGCCCAGGTAATAGAAAGCATAAATATCACAAGCTGGGTTGAAACTAAAGTGCCCTGTTTTCAGAGTCCATATGCTGCCTCATCTGTTAAATATAATGAGGGAAGATAGGGGAACCATCACCAGATACAATGTGAGTAGCAATGGGGTTCTTGGTGGAGGGAGAGGGGAACAAGTTTGCAAAAGTACAGGTGATATCTGATTACCTCAAAATATCTGGAGATAAGACCAGAAAGACAATGAAATAGGTTCCCCTGAAGAATGACCATCACTGAATTCTAACATCTGAGTCAACAAAGTGCTAAATGAAAACTGAGATGGCCTTTGAGAATATGGTGACCTAGAAAAGTGGCTGGACTGGACCAAATCCACAAAAAGGCAATCTGTGCTAGAGAGGATGCAGTTTTGCTTGTATTGAGTATTAGTTCTCGAAGCATCAGGTTTTGAACTGAACTGTGGTCAGAGACTGTTTTTTGATTTGGGGTTTTGGTTTGTTTGGGGATTTCCCAACTACTTAGTACAGTGTCCAGCATATCGTAGACTACAAGCAGGTCACTTAATCTTGCTGGGCCTTCTCTGTAAAACAAGAGAGAGTGAACTAACTGACCTCTGAGTATTCTTCAGCTTTAAATATGTTTGGTAGTATTGAGTATTAGTTTTCCAAGCATCAAGTTTTGGAATTGAACTGTGGTCAGGGACTGTTTTTAATTTGAGTCTTGGTTTGTATGGGGATATCACAAGTATTTAGTACAGTGTCCAGCACATAGTAGGTGTTTAAGGAATGCTTGATTGAAGCAAACTATTTCTAGGTGCCTGTGTGACCGCAAGTAGATCATTTAATCTTGCTGGGCCTTCTCAGTAAAACTGTAAAACAAGGGAGGGTGAACTAACTGACCTCTGAGTATTCTCCAGCTCTAAATATTTCATCAGAAATAAATCACAGACAATATAATTATATAAAAAAGAAGTGACTAAAGGAGCATCAATAACTTCTAAACCACTTTATAAACCCACTTTTCATCTTCATAAAGTTTTTATCAGAATTTCATCTATATAGGTATCCAAGGTGACCTTGATGATACCATGAGATGATAATAGGAAGCTTTCACAGATTTCTTTGGCTTTTAGAGAATTTTTTTTATAGTAGACCACAGCTTCATGGTCACACAGTTAAAAAGGAAGGGGAATATAAAATAAGTCCCTCTTAGTATTTGTTAACTACAAAGTCAACTACAAAGACCCATTGTGCTTAAGTAAGTACAACTCTGACCAAGCACCTTTCCTGCTTCAGCTCATAGCAGACTCCTTGACAGAAGCAATGAGAGTGGTTCTCAGCTTGCAATTTTTTAAATCAGGAAATAAAAGAAGATAAACATGGTCAGATACATGTTTGCATAATGGCTTCTGCCATTATGAAGGAGGTGACATCCAGTGGGAAGAGAATTCTCGGCATTGAGGTATTCCCGATGCTCCCTGATCATCTTATGATGACAGAGAGACTGTATGATCTGACCAAGTCATTTTTTTCATGAGCTCTCTAGTCAGAGCCAGGAGAACCAGGGTTCAAATCCTATCTGAGAAGTTTAGCTTTGTGACCCAAGCAAATCCCTTGACATGTCTGAGCCTCCTCTCATCTGTAAAATTAGGAAATTAGACTAGATCAGGGCTTGTTAAACTTTTTCCACTCATGACCCCTTTTTGCCTGAGAAATTTTTATGTTACCTTTGGTGTATATATATATATATATACATATATATATGTATATATATATATATATACATATATATACACACATATATATACTTAAAATATGTATACAAATCCAACATTTACTGATAATAAAACATAATTTCATGACACCACCATTCACTTAGAAGACCTCATATGGGTGGGCTCTCAACCCACAGTTTAAGAAGCTGGGGATTAGAGGAGGATTTCTTTGTTAGCACTGTGGATCCCTTTGGCAGAGCAGTAAAATAGTTGAGACTTTTTTCAGAATATCATTTTAAATAAAGGCAATGCTAATCTTCAGTTTGAGGTTAGTGATAGTAAAGATATAATTTTTTTCTCATGTAGACTCACAGATCCCCTGGATTTTAACCCCAGGCTAAGAACCCCTGAACTCGACATTCTCTGAAGTTCCTTTCAGCCTACAAACATATGATCCTATGATGCTTAAATCAAATTTCAGAACATCACAATGGACACTAAGCAATAATACATCATTACTCAAAAGAGACATACAATTCACAGAGGAAACAGTCAGGATACAACACAGGGATGTAAAACAACGTTTTAGAAGATCATCCCAAGAATGAAGATTTGTGTTTGAGGCTAGCTAATAAAATCCCAAATAGAAGAGCAGAGATAACAAGCATCTAAGGCTGGAACTAACAATAAAATTGCTTGATGTTTAGTAACTCTGTGGGTAAATTTCTAAAGCCTCAAGTTTCCATCTCTAAAGGTCCCTTTTAACACCAAATTGAGGATTTTGACTTTTTCCAGGATTATACAACTCTTATATGTCACAGTCACTTGAATCCAAGTCCTCTTGATTCTGAGACAAGCAATTGCCATTTATACTGTAGTAGAAACTGTTTCTTTTTCATATTACATATGCATATGTACTTAAATTTTTAAAAATTTAGCAAGCTGAAAAATGCCAGTCGGGTAGACTCTTACATACAATTGGATAGGCAGTAGGCCAATTTTCTCTATTTCTAACTACCAAATTTTATCTATAATATGTAGAGCATAAAATAAACCTCTCGGACAATCTTGAAGGAGATGAAGGAGAAGG
>JAJPUD010006650.1:108524-124322 GCA_023553655.1 Myrmecobius fasciatus | reverse complement strand
TAGAAGTGCGTTGTAGTCCAACTGTTTGGTGGAGCCCTCACTCCAGAACCAGTTCGGAGGCTCAATTTTTCTGGGTTAGAGGGAAGGTCTCAGGAGCTCACAGAGGACGCTGTCTGCAGTTCGCCATGTTGGCTCCGCCCCCATAGATAGGATTTTTCTTGCACAACTTTTTTCAACATTATTACCATGTTGTGGACTTCCTGCCATCTAGGGGAGGGGAGGGGACTGGGGGTAAAATTTGCAATGGAAAGCTTTGTAAAGATCAATGCTGAGGAACTACCCATACATAGGTTATTCAAATAAAAAGCTTTAATAAAAAAAAAAAGAAAGAAATTAATCATTCTTTAAATGTTGGTAAAATTCACTCCATCTGGTACTGTAGATTTTTTTCTTAAGTGGCTCATTAATGACTTGTTCAATTTCTTTTTTCTAAACTGGGATATTCTCAGTAATTTATTTCCTCTTTTGTTAATTTAGGCAATTTATATTTTTGTAAATGTTCACCCATTTCAGTTAGATTGTCGGAATTGCTGCGTACAGTTTGGCAAAATAAGCTCTTAATCATAGCTTTAATTTCCTTTTCATTGGTGGTAAGTTCACCCCTTTTATTTTTAATGCTGGCAATTTTTTTCTTTGCTTTTTCTGATTATATTAACCTAAGTTTTGTCTATTTTATTATTTTTTTTCATAAAATCAACTTGGTTTATTTATTAGTTCAATAATTTTCATAATTTCTATTTTGATTATTTCTTCTTTGAGTTTCCAAATTTCTAATTTGGTATTTTATTTGGGGTTTTTAATTTCTTCTTTTTCTACCTTTTTTAGTTGCAAGCCTAATTCATTGATCTCTTTCTCTATTTTATTCATGTATTTATTTGGAGATATAAATTTTCCCATAAGAACTGCTTTGGCTGCATCCCATAGGTTTTGGTATGTTTGTTTGATTTATTTTTGCTTTCTCATAAAATTTCTAGCTACCATTTGCCCTGTTCTAGTTTTTAATGTTTGATTTTTTTTCATTTAGCTTTTACATCTTTTTTTTCTATTGTTTTCTTCATTCAATTTTATCCCTTCCTTTCCCAAACTGTTGACTCTCTCATTCATACTTGTATTTTCCTTTCTCATTTTTTTCTTCTACCTCTCTTATTTGTCTTTTGAAGTTTTAATGAGCATTCCCAATCTCTTTGGGCTATAGACCAATTTATGTCACTCTGAGATTTCTTCTATGGATATTCTGAGATTTTATTTTGATCTTCCCTGTCTCCATAATAGCTTTCTGTAGTCAAGGTTCATTTTTTTTTGTTTGTTTCTGGTTCATTTTTTTCTTTTTCTTTTGATATTTCCTCTTTTTTTAACTTTTAAGGTGGAGTTCTGCTTGAGGTAAAGGTGGTGCTGTCTCAAGCTTCCCTTGCTGCTTGAAACCTTGGCTTTGAGCACAGGGGTCCCTTGTGGTTGTAGGGGGTAGCTTTGCCTGCTCTTTTCAGGAAACTGCTCCACTGATTTACTCCTATAGTGAACTGGGACTGAGAGTCTTAGCTGCTGATCTGCTGTGATTAAGCCCTTGCACAGGCTTTCCCAGCATCTAAGTGACCTTAGCTGAACACCCTTTTCACTCCAATGAGACTGACATTTTTTCAGTCTGTCTTGAGCTGGAGATGAATTTCATTCTGTCACACTGTGTTCAGTCTTGTTTTCATGTGGTTTTCAAGGGACACTGGGAGAGCTGGAGCACCTTTCTGACTTTACCATACCATTGACTCCACTCCTGAAGTCTCAAGATTTACATGTTGAATATAAATGTCATCACTCTCCTATATTACTGTCATTTGACTAATAAAAGTTGCAGCATCCTTTTAGTCACACAACCTCACAAGTGTTATTTATGAGAGTTTGCTTCATTAGCCTTAAATATCTTCTTCATACTCAGTCTTTATTTTTTCTAACTTCACAATATTTTTCTTAAAATAGCCTTCAACTAGGTAATCTCCCTTTTGGAAGTTTCTTCTCCCATGAAGTCTATCTTCCACTCTGCTGGCAATTTTTTTTTTCCAGAGGCAGATTTGACTATGTTATACATCAAACCTTCATACCCTATACTTACTCTCTAGCTCTCTCTCTCTTTCTCTCTCTCTCTCTCTCTCTCTCTCTCTCTCTCTCTCTCTGTCTCTGTTTATCTCTGTCTCTCAAATTTCAATTGCTAACTATTTCATTCAGAATAAAATATAAAATCCTCTGTTTAGCTTTCAAAAACTTCCACAATATAATCCCATCTTGCCTTTCTAGTCTTAGCTTTTCATATTTTTGATCCTCTGTAAGACTGGCCTTGTTGTAGTTCATGATAAATAAAACTGTTTTTCTATTACATGCATTTTTTATTTGCTGTTCCTTATGTTTGAAATAGTTTCATTCCTTGCACCTTTTTCTTCAGCTTCCTTCAAGTCTCAGATCTAATCATACTTTAGTCAAGATTTTCTTCCTTACCCCTTCTTCCCCAATCTTCCTGCAATGACTTTCACCAGAATTTTGTACTGAATATATCTTGTATTTAAATTGTTCTTTGTGCTCTAAAATATGAGCTGTTTGAGTGCAGGGACTGTGTTTTTGCTTTTCTTTATATCCTTAGGTTTAACACATTACCTGACACATAATAAGAACTTAATTTATATTTGTTGATTGAATGATTAAAAAAATTGTTATATATCTACACTCTAAAAACATGAAAGAAATCCTCTTCTATCACTATGTCAATAAATATTGCATAAAGTGTTTCTTTGCATGGGGATCCATGAGTAACAGCTGAGCTCTGAACACCTACTTGAGACCACAGGGAAGTGTGCAGGTTTGAGTAAAAGAGATGGCAAGATACCTCACAGTAAGAGGGAGAAAATTGTGTTAACCAAGTGTGATTGATTACATGGTCCTATGATGTGGGAAAACCAAAAAGAAAAGCTTCCCAGGAGATCATGATTATCCTCCAGGCTCAAAGAAAACTGTTCTACTCCTCACATTGTACTTTAGTGGTAGGCTTTTGTTCTGACTTTGTGGACACAGATTATCCCTCTAGTTCAGCTGCAAGCAACATCCTTCTGTCATAGGCATTAAGCATAAGTTTCTTGACTTGTTCTCGTGTCCCACATTTATCTGTAAATAGGGACTCTAACTTCTAAAGAGTTTTAATCTTACCAAGTAATCCAGAGTAAACATTAAAAGCAGAAAAAATAAGTGCAGGCTTGTTATGTGGACTTAATCCCCCTGATAGTGTAGACCAAATGTTTAATCCAACCATGAAATAGTTTTTCAAAGAGACACACACACAAACCTTCCATATATGTGAACATACATATACATATATATGAATATAAATATACATTTTATAAATGACCACTATATATATACATGCACACCTATATATGCATATGTGTGTATATATAGAGAGTGTGTATGTATATATACATATAAATACATATATGTCTATATGTAAAGTATACACAATATCAAGAAAAATCACAATTCATATATGTGAATATAGTTTTATATGTGTGTGTATTCTCTTTTCAAATTGTTTCATAATTTCTTTCAACTCTGGCCCTAAGGCGTTAAGGGGATCAATGAAATAAAGTCCACACAATAATCTTGCATTTATTTTATCTTCCTTTAATGTTCATCCTGGATTATCCAATTATTTTAATATTTTAGAAATGTTAGATTCCCCTATTTCCAGATAAATGGACATATATGGAAAACCATGCATGATGAGAAAAATCACAATTCATTATAAAGTTGCATGCCATATTTGTGACTTCTCGTTATTCATTCTGCTTTTGCATAATTAAATTTCCTTATATCTTTTGGCGAATTAGGTAGATTAAAGCATTATGCTTTCCCTCCACCAATATTATACTAAATATATTTTAATGTCTAATAGAAATTTAACTTTTATTTTGTTCAATGTGTTGCCTTATCAATCATCATGAAATATATAGATAAATCTGATACATATATATGTATATGTATACATATATATATGGATATATTCATTGGAAAATGCATAGATTCTCATGTGACAAAATTGCCTAAATATAAGCACTAGATTTGATGTTTATATATAGGTATATGAATGTATATTTTATGAGTTGAGGCACTTTGCTTCCTCCCCAAAAAATAGCATACTAAATATATTTTAAATCATCAACTGAAATTTAAGTCTCATTGGGTTTGATGTATGCATTCCCTGGTTAAACATTATGAAATATATTTAGAAAATTTGTATATACATATGTGAATGTCTATGTGTACACATAAATACAAATTTATTTGTGTTGCATATGATGTATGTACATGTGTTATATACATATATGTATACATACCTATTGGCACACACATGTACCATAATCAGGTCAAGAACTTTTTTTATTTATGAACAAACTAAACTTCTGAAATGAATTGATATAGCAAGGAATCATCATAGTTGAGAATAATTTTGATGATTTTTTTTCTTGACACTGCAATATCCAGTACACTTGACAATGAAATAAACAAATAGTACAAACTAAGCCATTAATTCCATCCCTATCTACACAATTTTAATTAGAAACATTTAATTAGACTTGGCTATAATTTCTCAAGAAGATTGCAAAATGTGTATTTAGGCTACTCTCATACAATGGAATATATTTATCATTGTTTGCCAAGTACAATAAATAGGTACCATGGTAATAAGGAAGCTTGTGAAAAACATTGTTGTCAAAAATTATCTTTTATCACCAAACTTATTAGAAAACAAAGTTCTTTCTGGGTTCATTAGTTATTAAGCTTTTGCTGTTTTAATTGTTGTGATAAATATGCTTCCTTTTTAATATATTCCATAATTTTTATGGCCTGTCATTTTTATGGTGAGCAATAAATACATTTGATGCCTTTGATATTATTTCATTGTTGATTTTTAAATAGCACTAAAGTAAATATTCTAAACTCAAATTTAAACATGCTTTAAATTTGTCCTAAACTCAGAATTTCTTGGGGAAAAAATGAACTATTAAATGATGAATTTAATAAATAAAAATATAAACCTGTTATTTTATCAAATCCAAACAATTGCTTGACTGTAACTCTTGACTGAATTCAATCTCTTTCCTTCAGAACCACTTGTTGCAAGTAAACAACACACACTGATTTATTAAATTTCTTTCTACCAATAACACCCCTTTTCTCCTTTCTTTAAATGAATTCTAGGTCTACTCTTTGGGTTAGAAATTATATGAGGTGATGATTCTAACATCCAGTAACTTTTATTTTGGTTCTTGGTTCACATAACTGTAATATGTAACAACAGTTTAATCCCTTCCCCCCCCCACCAAATAACAGCCAGTAATACCTGATCCTTACATATCACTTTCCAATTTGTAAAAATACTATAGACTGGTATCTAGTTTACAATAGAGTTTATATACATTGTCTCATGAAGTTCCAAAACAGCAAAGTCAGGAAACGTTAAGGATTTTGTTAGAAGTCTGTTAATTGTCAGGAACTGCTCTTAGAATGAAGAAGATATAGATTTTTCCAAAATCATTTGCAATCTTCCATTATCTTATATTTTTGGTGGTAGAGAGTATATTGGAGAAGCTCAAAAACTAAAAGGGAGGTAAATGTCTGGGCAGTATAAAAGGGACAGAGTGAGAGATGAGTGATGAGAGAAGTTTCACAATCCTGAAAAAATAGGGAAACATAGAAGAAAGATGAAGATGATAAGAGAGATGCCCAGAGAATGGAAAGAGTAAGGGAGAGACCACAGATTTAGATACAATAAAGATAAAGTAAAAACTGGTGAGCAGGGAAATATTGGTAGTAAGCAAAGAAAGAGGTGATGAGATGCATAAATCCTAAGAAATTAAAGAGAGGTAGGATACCAACAGTGAAACAAAATGAGACACAGGAGATATAATAGGTCTAGTGCCCAGAAATTGAAGAGGAGAGGGGAGCTGGGTTGAAAAAGACATGTCCAAAATCTGAGTGACCAGGGATAAGGGATAAAGGGGAAATATTACAAGAGAATTACAAGGGGAGAGATTTCCAAAGACTGAAAGGATGAGAAGAAAGTGACAGGAAGAATTAAAAAAGAAAAAAAAATATGATTGGAGAACTAGTCTTGAGCCTAAGATCAGAGATACCCAAAGATTAAAAAGATAGGTGACACAGGGGGAAATTGAAAGGGTAAGGGAAGAGGGAATGGTATGAGTCTCATTAAGTGATATTGGAGAGAGATAGGTGGAGAACAAGAGAGAAAAAACAAGAGTATGAGAAAGTGAGGAAGCAGATAAGACAGAAAAGAGAATCCAACAGGACACTCCACATGACATTAGCCTGGAGGAGGATGAAAAAACAGGATAGATGGGTTGTAACTGCTACCAAGCTCTGTCTCTGCCTCACAAAACATCTTCCATTCTCTCTTGAATACCCTCGCTTACACATATTTTGCCTTTTCTCAACTTCTATAAGACATATACATGGTCCATACTCTAACTTTTGTGCTGGTGTGACCTTTATTGCGGCTTCCTTTCCCCTAATTCACTATGAGCTCTTCCAAGACAGAGATCTGATGTCCTCCATTCTCCCTTTTCCCTTCTGAATCCGTGATGACTCAGAAAAAGTATTTGTGGACTAACTGGAAGATTTACTTCCATTCTTAATTAGATAACATTTTGATTTCTTTCTTTTTGAGCTCCAAGGGACACTTTCTCCCAAATGACTTCTAAGGATCTCTTCCAACTTTTTGTATCTATAGCTACAAATGCCACTCTGGATCAGGCTCTCTGAGAATTTTGGGACTTATAGAAGCCTGAGAAATCAACTGTTCTAATTCTTAATGATTCAAAAATCCATTCTGAAATATCCCTACTAAGTGATCAAACAGACCTTGCCTTGAGACCTCTACAAGAGGGAAACTCACTCACTATTTCCAGAAACTGCCTATAGGGCCAGCTCTAACTGTCAGAATTATTCTCTTTCCTTCAGGCATAAACCTACCTCTCCACACACTCCTCTCCCTCCCATTTTTTGCTTTTAGTCATGTCTTATGGGACCCACAAAAACAAATCTAACCCCTCTTCAATAGGTTAGGCATTCGCATACTTGAATCCAACCATAACCTCATCAGGCTGTCTGGGGAATCATAACAATCTGATTGGTCTTGTAAATCCATTGTACTTGTGCTGAATGAGTAATCTTGCACCATCAATCCATTACAAACCTGCATCTTGTTCCCTCTCACCTATTCCCCATTTATTCAAGTACAATTCTTGATCCAGTAATTCAAAGCACTCCACAATCCAACACCTTTCCTTTCTCATATCACTTTTCTTCCAAGACTCCATGTTTTCAATTCCTCTGGGCAGTCCTCCATCCCTTGTTCTGTCCTTTTTTGCCTCAAGGCCTTTTCTTGGAAGGTTTCATCTACTGAAACCTTCCCAAGAAATCCAATCTCTGGTGGTTGACCCTAATGAGAAAAAGTATTAGTTAATATGATCCTCTGACAACAGCCACATAATCTACTCCCATTTTCTCAAGACTTACTTAGACCTGGCAAATTTTGTGTCTTACAAACAGGGCCTTCTGGAGCCCAAGCTCTCCTCTAGGCCCCAGGGATGCATCAGGGAAAGAACATGTGCTGGGGAGAAGTATCCTCAATCACTAGGTTTTAAAATTTCTTGGCTCCCTTTTCTATTAAACTCTGGATTACCAAATGTATATTGAAAGAGTTGCCTATTGGCAACAATTATTTTGAAAGCAAATTCCAAATTCTCTGTAGAAAAGCAATGTCTGCTGTTGCTGGTCAAGCCTATCATCTCAGAATTATCCAGAATTTTGCTTCTATTGGCACTGAGACCATACTTCACATAGGGAACAATTCAATTGCCTTTCTGTACACATTTTACCCATACATACAAAATCAGAAGCAGGATTAATCATTTATGGATGAGAGAATCATATTCCAAAAAGATTTCAAAAGGTTGAAAGGGAAAATTGGAGTTGGCCAGATAGGAAGAAATAAAAGAAAGAAAGAAAATAAAAACAGGATGCTGTAGGAAGAATAGTGAATCTTAAGTCAGAAAACCTGGATTGAAATTCTGGCTCTGACACATTCCAATTAAGTGAAAACAGCAAACTCCTTTATTTTCCTGAGACATTACTTCTTTCTTTGTAAAAGTGATAATATTTAACCTACTTATCACGCAGAATTATGAAGTGGACAGATCTTTATGAACCTAAAGAAAATGTAATTGGGACTTATAAATGTTAAGTCCAGCTCCGAGATCTCACCCAAAAAATTGTATAAGGAATAGTTAAAGGAAATGTATCTAAGGAGGTGTATCTAGAAAGCACCTGAAGTGTAAAAGACCTGAGGTTTCAAGTAATCTTCAAGCTTACTATAAGACCACTGTAACTTGGCACCTCAAAGATCTCATCCTAATTCTGTGTTGTTGTTGCTGTTGTTGTTGTTGTTGTTGTTGTTGTTTGTCTTGGTCAGACTTCAGAGAGCCAAATTTAGTTAGAGATGCTCCATTTTAGGAGGCATATTGACAAGCTGTGTCCAGAGGCAGATAACCAGGATTGGGAGATTTGGTACCATTCTCAGACAGTGTCAATTGAAAGAAATGAGAATATTTAGTCTAGAGAAATGATGAAGAAGGAAGGAATATTTTCATGTATTTTGAAAGGAGTATTATGTGGGAAAGGAATGATACTTTAAAAAAATCAGAATTATAAAAACAGTAGAAATATGTTATGTGATAGATAAAGTGGATACAGCACTGCTCTGACAATAAAAAAGACCCTCCTTTACTTTTATCAGATCCTTCCCACAGCTTCTGTTCTTTAAATTTCCTAATTTAACCTAAATCCAAAAAAATGAGGCTGATGGCTTTACATAATCCTGCCTCACTTAATTCTAATTCACTTGCATATCATGACATCACCTTTCTGATGTCACAGCCCTCTATGGGAATGAAGGACAAACAACAATAATATATATCTAGACCTATACATAAAAAATGCATACACACACACACATATATATGTACATGTATATATACATATATATATATATATGAGTATCCCAAAAATGTGTCAATGTTAAAAAATTACCTATGCATATGTTTTACAAATAAAAAGCTTTAAAAAAAATTTCCATTTTCCCTTTCTGTGATGCTATCCAATCTGATAGATGTGATATGCTACCTCATAATGCTAATCAATAGTAATTTAGAGTATTTTTATGACTTTAGATGGTTTTAATTCTTTCACATGAAAACTATTGACTACTGGTGCTGGGCTGGCAGAGCTAGGTCTCGTGTTCCCAGTGGTTTTCAATCTACCTTTTACAAAAGGCAGATCTGCCAAAGCACCTGCCTGCCATCAGGACAGAGTGGCCCGAGACTCTTGCAGGGACTTCCCAAGTGCTAAGAAATTGCCATGCTGAGAGTCCCACCTGGCTTTCTACCCTGGTCTCTCGACAAACCGCTTGATCCCTTGCCTGACTGAAACAGACCTGCCTCTGGAGCTTTTCAAGGTAACTTCTGCAAGGAATGTATTGTACTCCAAATATCTGTGGGTTCTTTAACTTAAAAATCAGTTCAGAGGCTTAATCTGCTGCTGGTTTGAGAGAAGGTCAGAGGAGGACACAGAGAGTCATGTCATCACTCTGCCATCTTGGCTCTGCCCCCCTCAAAAATGGAAAATTTTGAAGAAGTTGTGGGGAAATTGTAACCTTAAAGCAATATTGGTAGAGTTTGAACTGATTCAATCTTCTAGAAAGCAGTTTGGAATTATAATCAAGAATTATATACATTCTTTGATCCAGTAATAAAATTATTAGGTCTGTATTCCAAAACCATCATTAAAAAGGAAAAAAAATTGACGTACTTATGCAAAAGTAATCAAAGCATCTCTTTTTGTAGTGGCAAAAACTGGAAATGAAAGGGATGTCCATCACCTAGGGGATAATTAAATAAATTGAGGTAGAAATGAAATGGAATGTTATTGTAATATAAGCAATGGTATCAGAAAAAAAAAACTTGGAAAGACTTATATGAACTGATATTGAATGAATCAGCAGAATGTTGTACAGAGTAATAGCAACATTATGGAATGATAAACTATAAAAGACTTTGATCTTCTCAACAATGCAATGATTCAAGATAATTCCATGGAACTCAAGATGAAAAATACTATCCATATCCAGAGAAAGAATTGTAGAGTAGGAATGCAGATCAGAGCATATTATTTTCACTTTTTTGTTTTTTATTCTTTCTCACAGTTTCTTCTGAATTTTCTTTCACAATATGACTTACATGGAAATACTTTTAACATGACTATGCATATATAGCCTATATCAGATTGCTGTCTTTGTCAAAAGATAGGGAAAGGAAGGAGGAAGAAAAATTTGGAGCTCAAAATCTTACAGAGGTGAATATTGAAAAATATCTTTACTTATAAGTGGAAGAAATAACTTAATAAGTTAAAATAAAATAAAGTCATGGGTTGGATTACAAAGTCTTGAAAAGCATTTTCAGTTCTAAATATATGATCTTATGACCTTATTAATAATTTGAGCTGTAGAATAAAAACAAATGATATCATACTAGAAATATTATATGGCTCATGAAAGAAAATTGATTTACTGTGAGGCTTGGATAGTACAAAAAACAGTTTGGAATCTGGCATTCCAGTTGTAGTTCAGGCAAATTATAGAATATCTTCAGTCAAGTCATGAAAGAGAATCAGTTGCAGGGAGAGCAAAAGAGTCTCTCTTTACTTCCTCCATATATGTGGATTTCTCCCCCATATTTTTGGGAGAGTCCCTGGAAAACTCATGCCTCCAAAAGAATGTGTATTAAAAGGCAAGAACAAAGTACATATGTTAAGAAAAGATGACTTCAGGAGTTTTAAATGTATTTTTCTTTAGAGTCCAGCAGAGAACTACACACACCAAAATTAAGCTAAATACTTTACAAATGGAGAAAAGGAATTCTATATACCAGGAACTATGAATTAACCCTTTTCCAGTGTTCTTTAAATTCTCCCAGAGACACTATATCTGTTTGTGTGGAAATGAGGATGAAAGGGGGTGGGTGGAGGGAAACAGATAAAGAGCAAGAGGGAGAGGGAGAGGTGAAGGAAGACAGACAGAGGGAGAGAGAGAGACAGACAGACAGAGACAGAGACAGAGACAGAGAGACAGAGACAGAGAGAGACAGAGAGACAAAGAGACAGAGAGACAGAGAGAGAGACAGAGTGAGGAAGGGAGAGAGAGAGAAATTCAGAATGTGCGTAGGGGAAAGTGTTTACTACAATTCTTTTCACTTTATGACATTAGTAACTATAACTTTCTAAATTCTAAATAACTGATTGACTCATTGGTATCAACTAGGTAATTCAATATTATGGAACATAACATATTGGGACTTATAAGGGGAAAATGGATACACTGCACCTTGTTAGCTACCTCTAGAATACTGAAGAGAGAAGTAGTTGTTTCTTTTCTTCTCAGCAGTGATGGTAGAATTGGGGAGGAAGCACAGAGGGATGTTATATATAAATAAAGAATAATCAGGGTGAGAATAATTAACAGATGAAGGTATCAAAAAGGACCATAGATAGTAGTTAACACTTACTTTGAAGTAAACTAGAGATCTAAAAATCTGAGATAAAGTTGAAGAAAATTGAATCTGAAAAAAGAAATTAACTTGTATATGCCAATACTATTCCTGCTTTTAAATAAGAAAGATAAAATTTAAATCTAACTCTTTCTGACTCCAAGTATAAAACTCTATCTATAAGCCAGATAAAGTTGTTTCTAACATAGGAATGTCCTTCTAAATCAAAAATTTAATTGGCCTCATAAAGTTTTTAGCTTTATTTAATTCTAACCATGTAACCTTTGCTGTATTTTTCCCTCTCCCCCATATATTCATTTACAACATGCTACATGGCCCTTTACCATTGCAATCATTTTGGTAAAATGAATTCTCACACCAAATCAAACCAATCAAAGAAAAACAACAAAAACAAACCCAATAACAATAATAGCAATAAAAACTTAGATAGCATTTATCTTATTGAAATATTCTAAGTAGTTGAAAATGGTATGCACAATCCATGTGCTTATATTTACAAAATACATAATTAAATGCTATGATACATGGCATTCTTCTATTTCCTTTCAAGATGATAAGGAGTAGTTCTGTGCCATGAAGATTCTATCTTATGAAGATTCAGAGCTCAATTCCGAAGGGTATTTTGAAGTATGAGGATTTGTCCTCTGTTAGTTTGGGAAGGTGAGCTAATGTCTAATTCTGAATTCTAGTCACCAAGTATTTCTTGCTAGATTTTGGGTTGGTACTACATTTTTACAGAGTGTAATGATGTGTTGCACAGGGTTTCCCATTACCTCACATAATCTGCTTTGATTAATAGTCCAGGTTACTTACAAATAGCCTGAATGCAATTTCTGGTAGTGATAACCTGTTCCTGAAGAGGCATCATAAAAACTTCCATTTCCCCAAATAAATTTGCATGACTTAAACATTTGCATGACACTTCTATCTAAAATATCGTTAATTGAGTTCATGTGGATGTAACCCATGGTAATGCTTTGGACCACTTTAAAATGTTAGTCATTTCAGAGGCTATACCTAGAGAGTAATTGTTTTAATTACAACCAATAAATCAAATAATGTGTACCTATTATCAACTTTGATTATCATTCCATGAAATTATCATCTCTACTTTATACACACACACACACACACAAAAATACACACACTTTGGTCACATCTATGCATCCTCCTCTTCCATTGTGATGAAGAAATGCTTGTTTTCACAGTCACTTTACAGTTATGGGCCCTATACTAATTAATATTTTAGGATTTTCTGTTAGAATGTTTTCAAAGACTTGTAGTCCATTTCAAAATTCCAACTGTGTATCTATATCTGTGATTGTATAGCTATTAATTGCTTAAAAATATTTTTTCATGCAGTATTGATTTCAAGATGACACTAACTTTATTTAATCCCAGTTTGCCCTTGTTAGATTTATGCTGAATGTATCTTTGCTGAAGGAAAGTACTATTTATTTATAAGAATTTCCTTAATCCATTGATTTTAACTTGTTCTACAAATTCAAGCAGGATGACTTGAATATCTATATTTGTTACTTTCAGTGGCATATCTCAGAAATTTTGCATTCATGGAAGATCAAATAACATTTTAAACAATTAGAATATCAAATAGAGTTGCTCCATTCAAATGATCAGCAATTGTTTGGTTTTTAAAAATATTTCTCATTTATTTCATTAATTCCTTAATAATTACATGCAAAAATCTGAACATCAAATTTGAAAATTTTGATTCCAAATTACTTTTATTTCTTCCACCCATCTCTCTTCCTTAAGAAAGCAAACAATTTTATATCAATTTTACATATGAAGTCATGCAGAAAAATGTCCTTATAAATCATATTGTTAAAGAAATAACAGGGGAGGGGGCGGAGCCAAGATGGCAGAGTGAAAAGGTGACTTTCTACCTCTCCTCCAATCTTCTCTCAAATCAACAATAAAATAAGCCTCTGAACTGATCTTCAAGTCAACAAATTCAGAAATATTTGGGCACTGATCTCTGGAGGACTCCATATCAGGTTAGTCTGACACAGACAGAGAGATAAATAGACTACTCCTGTGTAGGCCAAAAGTGAGGGTGGGACTCAGCTCAGCTCATCATGGCAGAAATTCCAAACTCCAAACTCCAAATTCCAAACACCTGGAGTTTATCTGAGGTACTCGGGACACTCTGCCCTGATTGGGGGCAGGTGTTCTGGCAGACTTGCCTTGTTTAAGGAGTAATTCGGACTTGATCCTAGCCCCCACCGGCCCAGACCTTAAGTTAACTTGCCAAAGTGCCCCAGGGCAAAGCTTTTATGCACCATTTTTTCCCCTACCTCAAAGAGATATCCACACTGTCTAAAAAAAAATGAAGAAGCAAAAGAGAGCTCTCACCATAGACAATTTTTATCAAGACAAAGAAGCATTGACCCCAGATGCTGAGGTTCCTTTAGATAAAATACCAGATGAAGGTATTAAAGACCATCACTGGTCACTTTTTCAAAAGGCCTTTCTAGAAGATTGCATAAAAAAACCTCAAAAGAGAGCTAGAGGATAAATGGGAAAATCAACTGAAATCAGTGCAAGAAGGATACAGTATCTTGCAGGAAGGATATGATGCCCTGCAAAAGAGATATGAAAAAGACACCAATTTATTGAAAAATAAAATTAGTGAAGTGGAAAAGGAGTTCAATGAACAAATTGGCCAGTTACAAAAGGAGCTTTAAAAGGTAACTGAAGAAAACAACACTTTAAAAATAAGAATTGAACAAATGCAAGTGAATGACTCAATAAGACTTCAAGAATCAGTCAAACAAAAACAAAAATATGAAAAATTAGAAAAAAATATGAAATATCTCCTAGGAAAAACAACTGACTTGGAAAATAGATCTAGGAGAGACAATCTAAGGATTATTGGACTTCCGGAAAGCCATGATGAAAAAAATAATCTAAACACTATCTTCCAGGAAATCCTTAAAGAAAACTGCCCTGAGATTGTAGAATCAAAGGGCAAAATCACCATTGAAAGAATTCACCGATCACCTCCTGAAAGAGACCTCAAAATTAAGAACCCAAGGAATATCGTGGCTAAATTTCAGGACTATAGCACCAAGGAAAAGATTCTGCTAGCAGCTAGAAAGAAACAATTCAAATATCGAGGATCAATAATTAGAATCACACAGGATCTGTCAGCCTCCACACTGAAGGATCGAAGGGCCTGGAACCAGATATTCCGGAGGGCAAAGGAACTTGGATTACAACCAAGAATAACTTATCCAGCTAGAATGAGCATTATCCTCCAGGGAAGAAGATGGTCATTCAATGATATAGGTGAATTTCACCTATTTCTAATGAAAAGACCAGATCTGAACAAAAAATTCGACACCCAAACACAAAACTCAAGAGAAGCATAAAAAGGTAAAAAGGAAAGGACTCTTGAGAACTTTATTTTTACTAGGGGGAAACTTAAAGTTTGGGGGTATAATGAACTAGATATTACTTTGACAATATGAAAAAGAGAACTAGAGGGGAAAAGGTTGTCATACTGAGGAAAAGAGGGAAAAAGTGGTAAAATAATATCTAAAAATAAAGGAGGTAAAAACAAGGTAAAATCACTTGAAGAGGCAAAGAAAACCTAATATAATTGAGAGAAAAAGGGGAGGGAGATGAGCATTGTGTAAATCTTACTCTCATCAGGTTGGGCTCTAAAAGTGTATATCAGACATTTGATTTCACATAGAAACTTGTCTGTTGCTAGAGGGAAGTGGGAGGAAAAGGAGGGCAAGTAAGGGACAAACTAATAGAAGGGAAAATAGAGGAATCAGGGGAAAGGAGTAAAAACAGGGGGAGGGGATCTAAAGGGTGGAGTATTGTTTGCGGGAAGGGGTCATCAAAAGCAAAGTACTGAGGAGGGGGGGAGGGAGAAAAGGGAAAGGAAAGGGGAAAACATAACTTGGGTAAATAAGATGGTAGGAAATAAAGAATTAGTTATTCTAACTGTGAATGTGAATGGGATGAACTCTCCCATAAAGCGGAAGCGGTTAGCAGACTGGATTAAAAACCAGAATCCCACAATATGTTGTCTACAAGAAACACATCTGAAGCATAGTGACACATATAGGATGAAGGTAAACGGCTGGAGCAG
>JAJPUD010006650.1:80134-98524 GCA_023553655.1 Myrmecobius fasciatus | reverse complement strand
ATACCCTTTGACCCAGCAGTGTTTCTACTGGGCCTATATTCCAAAGAGATCTTAGAGGAGGGAAAGGGCCCCACATGTGCAAGAATGTTTGTGGCAGCCCTCTTTGTAGTGGCTAGAAACTGGAAACTGAAGGGATGCCCATCAATTGGAGAGTGGCTGAATAAATTATGGTATATGAATGTTATGGAATATTATTGCTCTGTAAGAATCGACCAGCAGGACAATTTCAGAGAGGCCTGGAGGGACTTGCATGAACTGATGCTAAGTGAAACGAGCAGAACCAGGAGATCATTATACATGGCAACAACAGTATTACATGATGATCAATTCTGACGGACATGACTCTCTGCAACAAAGAATTGTCTCAAACCAGTTCCAATTGTTCACTGAAGAAAACCATATACACCCAGAGAGAGGGATATGAAATATGGACCACAACATAACATTTTCATGATCTCTATTGACATTTGCTTGCATTGTGTTGCCTTTCTCTGATTCTTTTTTTTCTTGTAGATAGGATTTTTCTTGCATAACTTCTCAAGCATTTCAACATTATTACTATGTAGGGGACTTCCTGCCATCTAGGGGAGAGGAGGGGACTGGGAGTAAAATTTGTAATGGAAAGCTTTGTAAAGATCAATGCTTGGGAACTACCCATACATATGTTATACAAATAAAAAGCTTTAATAAAAAATAAATAAAAAATAACAAAAAAAAGAAATAACAGACAAAATAAAAAGAAAAATGGACACCTAAAATATTCTTTTTTTTTTTTTGCAAAGCAAATTGACTTGCCCAGGGTCACACAGTTAAGAAGTGATAGGTATATGAGGTCACATTTAAACTCAGGTTCTAATGATTTCAGGGCCTGTGCTCTTTCCATTATACGATATAGATACCCCTTTAAAGGTATTTTTCAATCTGCACAGAGAGTTAATGGGTTTTCTCGCTGGGATTTGATAGCATTTTTCATTATGGGTCTACCTTGCTCACAGTTGGTCATCCGTATAATATAGCTACTATTGTATGCAATATTATCTTGGTTCTTCCCTTTTCACATGAATTTATATACACAGATTTTCTGAAACCATCCTGTTCATCTTCTCTTATATCACAACAGTATACCATCACAAGGATAAACTGCAATTTAGTCTGTCATATCCCAGCTGAAGGGCATCCCTTTCCATATTAGTTATTTGATACCACAAAAAGAGCTACTATTAATATTTTTCATGCAAATAGTTCCCTTTTTCCTTTTTTTGGGTCTCTTTGAGATAAATACCCAGCAATATATTGATGGGTAAAAAGATATGTATAGTTTTATAGCTCTTTGGACAGAATTTCAAATTTTTTTACAGAATGGTTGAACTAGTTCACAACTGCACTAGCTGTGAATTAGAGGCCCAATCTTTCCATATGCCCTATAGCATACTTTTAATATCTATCTCCAATTTCTTTTTCTTGCTTTATTGCTATAATTATCATCACTCCTAATATATTGAAATTCAGTGATGGTAATCGGCATCTTGGTTTTGCCGCTAATTTTATTGGAAAGACTTTAAGTTTATCCCTATTTCAAATAATGGTTTCTCTTATTTTTAGACAGTTTGCTTGACAGTTGTAGTTATCATTGTAATAGGAATGGATTTTTCTGTATCTGTTAAAATAATTATACAAAATGATCAAAGGATATAAACAGACAATTCCAGATGAAGAAATTTAAGCCATCAATAATCATATAAAAATTCTCTAAATTACTAATGATTAAAGAAATTAAAATTAAAATTTCTCTGAGGTACCGTCTCATACCTTTCAGATTGGCTAAGATGACAGAAAAAATATAATGAAAAATGTTGGAGGGGAAGTGGAAAAACTGGGATGATCCAGCTTCTGGAAAGCAATTTGGAAATATGCCCAAAGGACTACAAAGTTGTACATATCCTTTGAGTCAGCAGTGCCATTACTTAGTCTGTATCCCAAGGAAACCATAAAGGAGGGAAAAGGACCCATCTGTGCAAAAATGGTTATAGCAGCTCTTTTTGTGCGGCAAAGAATCAGAAAATTAGTTGATTCTTATCAGTGGGGGAATGGCTGAAAAATGATGGTATATGAAAGTAATGGTATATAATTGTTCTATAAAAATTTATGAACAAGCTGATTTTAGAAAGGCCTGGTTTAGAAAGAAAGTTACATGAACTGATGCAGAGAGAATCAAGCAGAATCAGGAATATATTGTATACAGTAACATCAAGATTGTGCAATGATCAAAAATGAAAAACTTGGTTCTTCTCAGTGTCCTAGAGAAAAAAGGTAATCCCAATAAACTTTGGATGAAAATGCCATTTGTATTCTGAAAGAGAACCATGGAGATTGAATATAAAACAACACATGCTATGCTCACTTTTTTCCTGGTTTTTTGTTTTGTTTTGTTTTGTTTTGTTTTTTCTCTCAGGGCTTTTACCTTTTGTTCTGATTTTTCTCTTCCATCATGATTAATAAAGAAATGTGTATTTAAAAGTTAGTATATACTCGTATAACCAGAAAAATAAAACAATAAAGAAATTAAAAAATCATGAGTTTTTCCCTTGCTTGGTCAATTATGCTTATAGTTTTCCAAATGTAGATTTACCCCTGCATTTCTGGTATAAATCCCCCCTCCTCATAATGTATAGCTTTTGTTACATCTTGCTGTAATCTCACTGCAATTATTTTGGTTAGAACTTTTGTATCAATATTCATCAAGAAAATTGATTTATATTTTTATCTGTTTTTGTTCTCCCTTGTTTATGTCAAAAACATATTTATGTGACAAAAAATTACTAGGACTTTTTTCCTTTTTTTTCAAATAGTTCATAGCACTGGGATTAATTGTTCCTTAAATGTTTGATAAAATTTCAATTGTAATTTGGTAGAATCCAATCATCTATGGTGCCTTTTAGTAATATGTAGTTTCCCTTCTTGTGCCTTTTAATTAGATCTAGTTTTTGTTTAGTTTTGTTTTCTTTGTCTGAGATCATGATTTCTACTTTTGTCTTTGTAACTTCAGCTATTGCATTATAGGTGCTGCCTTGGCCTTTTATGTCAATTTTGTGTAAGTGTCTCTGTTTCAAATATTCTGGTTGTAAACTATTTATTATTGGATTCTGGTGTCTAATTCATATAGCTAGATTCTTTTGTTTTATATATGAGTTCTTTCCATTCAAATTCATAGTTGTGATTAATTTGTTCCTGTGAGTTTTTTTGTTTTGTTTTGTTTTTTTTTTCCCTTAAGGATTTAGTTTATACCTTATTTTTCTAAGAGAGGATTGTTTAAGTATTTTATTTACTCTTCTGTTAATTTGGACAGCATCATTTCTCTTAAATTGTCATGTATATTGGCATCTAATAGCAAAAGTAATTTTTTAATAATTATCTTAACTTCATCTTCATTGATGGCATATTCACCCTTTTCATTTTTCTATTAATTTTGTTTTTTAATGAATGTTTTTCATTTTATCATTTTCTGGATTACATTTAAAAACAGATCTACCATTCTTTTTTTATTGTATGTATGTTTATTTCTAATTTTTTTATCCTCTGTTCTTAAGAAGATTAATATAGATTATGTATGTGAAGTCAGGCAAAGCATATTTTTATTTTAGTTATATTTCAACAGAGAACATAGACAAAAAAGAAGACAAATCAGTAAAAATACAAAGAATTTTTTTTAAAACTCTGCTTCAATTTGCATTTAGGTTTTATTGGTTCTATTATGGATATGGATATAATTTTTCATCATAATTTCTTCAGAATTGTCTTGGATCAGTAGTAGCTAAGAAATTCACAGCTAGGGTGGAGCCAAGATGGCAGAGTGCAGAGACCAATCTCTGTGAGCTTCTCTGATCTTCCCTCAGACCCAGGACAAATTAAACCTTTGAACTGGTTCTGGAGTGAGGGCTCCATCAAATACTTGGAGTACAACACACTTCTATCAAAATTACCTTGGAATTTTATGGAGAGAAAGAAGGGCAGACTCCAAATCCTGAGTTCCTTAAGGGAAAGCAACTTCAGAGGAGGCCACAAAGGGAGACATGAGCTGGTCCCCATTTCACAAGGCTTTCCTGGAAGATTGCATGAAGTATCTCAAAAGAGAGTTAGAAGAAAAATGGGGAAATGAATTGAGATCAGTGCAAGAATGATATAATGCCCTGCAAAAGAGATATCAAAGAGATAACAATTAACTGAAAAACAAAATGGGTGAAATGGAAAAACTCACCAACTCACCAGAAAACAAAAATGCTGAAATGGAAATTCACTAAAAAATAAAATTGGTGAATTGGAAAAAAGATAAATATTCACTGAAAAACAAAATTGTTGAATTGGGAAAAGACAACAATTCACTGAAAAATAAAATGGGCAAAATGGAAAAAGAATGAAATAAACCAAAAAATTCAATTGGCCAGTTAGAAAAGGAGCTAAAAAAGGTAACTGAAGGAAATAATACTTTAGAAGTTAAAAATTAACAAATAGAAGTGAATGATTCAATAAAACTTCAAAAATCAGTCAAACAAAAAACAAAAAAAAAGAAAAAATAGAAGAAAATATGAAATATCTCCTAGGAAAAACAACTGACTTGGAAAACAGATCCAGGAGAGACAATGTAAGGATTATTGGACTCCCTGAAAGCCAGAATGAAAAAAAGAACCTAGATACTATCTTCCAGGAAATCATGAAAGAGAATTGCCCTGGTGTTTTAGAATCAGAAGGCAAAATTGGCATTGAAAGAATTCACCGATCACCTCCAGAAAGAGACCCCAAAATTAAAACCCCTAGGAATATCGTGGCCAAATTTCAGGACTATCGCACCAAGAAAAGGATATTGCAAGCAGCTAGAAAGAAACATTTCAAATACCAAGGAACTGTAGTTAGAATCATACAAGATCTGTCAGCTTCCACATTAAAGGATCGAAGGGCCTGGAATCAGATATTCCAAAAGGCAAAAGAACTTGGATTACAGCCAAGAATAAGTTATCCAGATAGAATGAGCATCATCTTCCAGGGAAGAAGATGGTCATTCAATGATACAGGAGAATTTCACCTATTTCTAATGAAAAGACCAGATCTGAACAAAAAATTTGCCTTCCAAACACAGAACTCAAGAGAAGCATAAAAAGGTAAAAATGAAAGAATTCTTAAGAACTATGTTTCTACTATGGATATACTTAAAGAATGGGGGTATAATTTGATTTTACTTTGATAATAATGGAAAAGAAATTAGAGGTGGAAAGGCTATCATACTGGAAAAAGAGGGGAAAGAAGGTAAAATAAAGTTTAAAAAAGGAGGTAAAATGAGGTAAAATCTCATGAAGAGGGATAGAACATCTAATATAATTTAGAGAAAGAAGGGAGGGCGATGAGCATTGTGTAAATCTTACTCTCATCAGATTGGGCTCTAAAAGGGTATATCAGACGCATTTGGTTTCACAGAAAAACTTGTCCCTCCTTATAGGAAAGTAGGAGGGAAAGGAAAAAAAGAAAGGGATAGACTAATAGAAGGCAAAATTGAAAAATTAGGAGAAAGATGTAAAAAAGAGAGAGACGGGTTTTAAAGGGGGAGGACTGTTGGAGAGAGGTGATCATCAAAAACAAAATACTGGGGAGGGGGGAAGGAGGAAAAAGGAAAGGGAAGAGAAAAACATAACTTTGGATAAATAAGATGGCAAGAAATATAGATTTAGTTATTTAGTTATGAATGTGTATGGGATGAACTCTCCCATAAAGCAGAAGCAGATAGTAGACTGGATTAAAAGCCAGAATCCTACAATATGTTGTTTACAAGAAACACATCTAAAACATAGAGATACATACAGAGTGATGGTAAAGGGCTGGAGGAGAATCTTTTATGCTTCAGGTGAACAAAAAAAAAGCAGGGGTAGCAATCCTTATCTCAGACCAAGTAAAAGCAAAAATAGATCTAATTAAAAGAGATAAGGAAGGAACTATATTTTACTAAAGGGTACCATAGATAATGAAGCAGTATCAATACTAAACATATATGCACCAAGTGGTATAGCATCCAAATTCCTAGAGGAGAAACTAACAGAGATGCAAGGAGAAATAGACAGCAAAACTATACTATTGGGGGATCTCAACCTTGCCCTGTCAGAATTAGATAAATCAAACGACAAAATAAATAAGAAAGAAGTTAGGGAGGTAAACAAAATGTTAGAAAAGTTAGGTATGATAGATCTTTGGAGGAAATTGAATGACGATAGAAGGGAGTTTACTTTTTTCTCAGGGGTTCATGGAACTTATACAAAAATTGACCATGTGTTAGAGCATAAAAACCTCAAAATCAAATTCAGAAAGGCAGAAATAGCAAATGCATCCTTCTCAGATCATGATGCAATAAAACTCACATGCAATATAAGTCCAGGAGAAAACAGACCAAAAGTTAATTGGAAATTAAATAATCCAATTTTAAAGAATGAATGGGTGAAAGAGCAAATTATAGACACAATCAATAATTTCATCCAGGAGAATGACAATAATGAGACAACATAGTAAAATTTGTGGGATAAGGCCAAAGCAATTAGAAGGGATAATTTTATATCTCTAGATGCTTACTTGCATAAAATAGAGAAAGAGAAGGTCAATGAATTGGGCTTACAATTAAAAAAGCTAGAAAAAGAACCAACTAAAAACTCTCCATTAAATACCGAATTGGAAATTCTGAAAATAAAAGAGGAGATTAATAAAATTGAAAATAAGAAAACTATTGAATTAATCAATAAAACTAAGAGTTGGCTTTATGAAAAAACCAACAAAATAGATAAACCTTTAGTTAATTTGATTAGAAAAAAGCAAAGAGCAAAATCAAATTGTTAGTCTCAAAAATGATAAGGGAGAACTTTCCTCCAATGAGGAGGAAATTAGAGTAATATTTAGGAGTTTGTACGAGTCAATGTTGAAGAACTACCCATACATGTGTTATGCAAATAAAAAGCTTTAAAAAAAGAAAAGAAAAGAAACCAACAGCAGGACAATTATAGAGAATCCTGGAGAGACTTGCAGGGACTGATGCTGAGCAAAATGAGCAGAACCAGGAGGTCATTATACACGGCAACAACAATACTATATGATAATCAATTCTGATGGACATGGCTCTCTTCAACAATGAAATGTTTCAAACCAGTTCCAATTGTTCAGTGAAGAAAGCCCTATTCACCCAGAGAGAGTGATATGAAATGTGGACAACAATATAACATTTTCATGCTCTCTCTTGATGTTTGCTTGCATTGTGTTTCCTTTCTCTGATTTTTTTTCTTGTAGATATGATTTTTGTTGCACAATAGTGATGTGTGGAAATATGTATACAAGTATTTGTCAAGTATTTTAACATAATTAACATGTAGTGGATTTCCTGCCATCTGGGGGAGGGGTGCAGACTAGGGGGAAAAATTTGTACTGGAAAGCTTTGTAAGGGCCAATGTTGAAGAATTACCTATACATATGTTTTGCAAATAAAAATTTTAATTAAAAAAAAGAAAGAAATCTCCAATGTTTTCCCAAAGAGTGGACACAACTGAACAACAACAAACATGTTATAGCTCATGAATATCATGTAATCTTAACATGTTAATGTACACATTGTTTTCTTTGTATCTCACTTTGTGTTGGTTTCTGGAGATCTTCCTATGCTTCTTTGTATACATCACATTCATCACATACATCACAAACATCAGAGGATCTGTGGAGGTTGGTAAAGGGTGAGATGTGGAGAAAACAATGTGTACAATGACTACAGCTTTGTAAATGGAAAGAATAATCAGAGAATAAATATAAAAAAATGTAAAACCAAAATAAACAAGCTCGCCCCACCCCCCAAAAAAAAACCAAGAAAAAAGAAATTCACAGCTGAATCAACTTACAAAAGTCTTCCCAGGTTTTTCTGAAACCTTTCTGCTTTTCATTTGCTAGCAGTTATTTTAAATGGAGTCTCTCTTTCTCTTCCTAATCGGTTTTATGGGTAGTGTATAGAAATGCTAATGGTTTACATATGTTTATTTTATATCCTGCAGTTTTGCTAAAATTATGAATTATTTTAAGTTGGTATTTAGTTAATTCTCTTTTATTAAGTACATCATCATGTTATCACTAAAAAGTGAAAGTTTTACTTCTTTATTGCTTATTTTAATAGCTTTACTTAATTTTTCTGCTCATTTCCCACATGAGGAAAAATTTATCTTCTATTTAAAGCATGCTGTCCTCACAATGATTGAAATGAGACAATGGTTCTATAAAAAATAAATGATATATAAATGCTACATTGCTCACAAGAGTCTCTTTTAATAACTAGTTGCATTTTAGTAGTTATAATTTTGACACTTTTTTTCTCTAAAGCTATTATATTTTCTTTTAATATTTATATCATTTCCAAATGATATAACCTGATAATGCTTTGTGTAATGTACATTTTTTCTTTATGTGGAAGAGTTGTTGGTCTATACATAGATATTATTATATCTATATAATACACATATAATGCTTTGTCTTTCCTAAGAGAGGAAGGATCAGGTCCATGTCTGAAGAAAGCTGGAAAATTGTTGAGTTAAGCTATTGAACCATTTTTTTTTTATGTCAGGGATCTAGTCCTTCTACTTTACAGTTTTACAGTAAATCTAGTATTAGTTATTTTTCAAAATATAAATTTTCTTCCATTCATTATATTAATAATCTGTGATGTTTATGCATGTGGAGAGAATTTCCTTAAAGCATTTCATTATAAAACAATTACTTAAACAGTATAGGTGATTAGAAAGTACCTATGACATTTTTATTAGGGTTTTCTATCTCTATATTTGTTCATATTTATTGACTGTGTGACTATAGTCAATTCATTTAATTTTTCCTTGCTTCATTTTCTCAACCTATAAAATGGGAATAATAAAATCACTTACCTCCTAAGCTTTTTTGATGATTAAATGAAATAATATCTGTAAAGCGTTTTGTAATAATTACCATGCTATATGCTATCTATTATTATTATTATTAGAATAACTTTGACTCATTATGAACTTGCAACTTTTGCTTTCATTGCCTGATTAAGGGATCCTAGAATTTTTAACATGTTTTGCTTTCTTAATTCTATTTCTTCTTATTATTACACTTTTGTTATTGTACTTTAGATTTTCCATATATTATTCAAGCATTCTGCTGTGTTTATCTTATAGATATGATATCATCTAAAAATTTTTCTTCTATTCTTCAAATTTTTCTTAAGGTAATTCTGCCAGTGTTTTAATGCCTAGTTTAGGTGTACTCATTTCTAGTCACCTTTCCTCTTATTTTCTTTATATGGAGAGAAAGAGAGAAAGAGAGAGAGAGAGAGAATTCATTATTCATAGTAGGTATATGAAATAACAGATTTTTTAAAAATTAATAACTTGTGGTATTGTATGTTTTCTATTAAATTCATGCTGATACACATAAATAGCATCTCAAAATTCATATCTAAGTATGACTATTTCATTTTCAACATCATCTGAAATTAGTGTTATGATTCTATAAATAGGTAATATTGAAAATCAAATGGCAAAATGTGTCCTTTTGAACTGTAGGAAAGGATTAAAAATGAATATAGACAGCAGCTAACATTTGTATTTGCCTTACAAAAAAATTTTTGAGGGGAATTCAAGTCAATGAGCTATCTTTGAGATCAGGATAAAGATTCTAAGTGGGTATATCTATCAGTTAGACTACTTTTAATTATGATCTCCCTTAAATTGAATATGGACTCTACTTCTATGAAATTCCAAGTCAATTCTCTGATACCAAGTACTCAAGGATAATATTTCTTGCTAGAGAGGCCCTTGATTGTCTTTCATCTCTTAAGAGAGAAGGCTTTTGCACATCTTTCTTTTATTTATATCTGTTGACAAAGTTCAAGAAGGAAAAAAGACATAGATAAAGGATGATAAAGACAGTATATAGCAGTGTTGGGACTTAAACCAAGTCTTGTTAACTCTGAGGCCAACTCTGTAATAATGAATCCTGGTGGACTGTGTGTGTGTGTGTGTGTGTGTGTGTGTGTGTGTGTGTGTGCGTGCGTGTGTGTGCATGTGTGTGTGTATTATGTTGTTATGAAACCAATTAAATAACATTGTATTTTTCGTTAAACAAATACATTTATTCTTTGAGTTTACAACATTTGTACATGTGGTAAAAAGCATGAAGACTAGTATCTTCATACTGGATTTTAAGATGTTTGTAGTATAAATAGAGGGAGAAATGGTGGTAATGATATAGTTCAAGTTAAAAAAAATTCTGAAATTAACATGGTATCAAAGTAATTTATGTACTTTATACCTTTGAAGCATGTGTTATGTATATCTTTTAATACATATATATCTTTGAAATATGTATATACGCACATCTATTTATAAACACAAACATACACATCAATAAATATGTATATATATATCTTTATATATACATTTGAAATACATAGATATATACATGTATTCACCACATACATACACATATTTATATGTGTGTATGTGATGTGGATATGTAAGATGTATATGTGATATATATAGAGAGATGCATATGTGAGCTGTGTGCTTGTGCAATTTCCTAAAGGAAAAAAAAATTTAATCCTTTTTTGCTGAGCAAAATAATGAATGCCATCAGAAAGATGCTTGAAAGGAAATAAAAGTAGGCTAACTGTATACCAACAGAAATAACTAACAATACTTTTATAAGTAGACTATCACACATAAAACTTTGATTGGAATGCCAATGTAATATTTAGGGGAGTTTGGAGATAAGAGTCACACTAGATGAAAAAACATGACTAAATTGCAATCTATATTATTGAAAGAAATACCTGCATTGATGAGATCCCAGATTAATCTCCTATTGAAGTATTAAATTCTATGCCATTACTGTTTAAATAGTTTCAGTGTTCTTTAAAGAGAAAATAAGTTGAAGGAGAAGCCTCAAAGCAAATTAAGATTATGCCTAAATTTTTTTTCAGGCAGTGTACAACTACCAAGAGATCACAAATCGCTGATAGAATTCTACCAAACCCCAAGACAATGTCTATTTACCAATCGACCTCAACAAAAAAAATACATTGTTGAAAATGAGTGTGTCAAATGCATACTGATCTGAAACCTGGAGATCAATCACAGCCCATACATACTTTTACTCAGTTGCTATAACATCAAATAAGTTCTGCTCTATGTCTTGATTTACCATGAAAGTTGAGTGTCACATTTTAGGCAAATAAAAATTATTAAAATTTGACAGCTGGCAAATTATGCTAACATCTGGTAACAAATCATTCCTGACAGTTCAATAGTACCCTTCTTATTGCTCAGCTATTAATATTATAAACAGCGAACAGCAAAAACCATCATACTTGACGAACATATTCCCTGAAGTGATAGAAGAAATGCACTGTTTATCTTAATGTGGAAGAAATGTCATCTTTTCATTCCTGAGGTAAGAAGAAGATTGGAACTCAGTAACTATAAACATAAATACTTAACAGTTAACAACTTGTACAAGCTGAGAGAGTATGGAAATATGATGAATTTAGGATAACATATAATCTATTTGTAATAATAGAATGAATAGATAAATATGATAAGAGAGAATTGAAATAATGAGAATAGTCCCATAAAGTAATTGACAGACCTATTTCTTTTTTTCTGTTTTAAAAGTTTTATTGATATACTTTTATGTCTCAGCTATTGTCCCTCCTGCCCTTCATTAAATCTGTCTTTATGACAAAGAAAAGCAATTAAACAAAATCAGCTTGCCCTATAACCTTATCTGATAGCATATGCCATTCTGTATCCACTGTAACCTACTTCTCTTCCTTAGAAAAAATATATGCTGAGGCAATTGAGTGAATGACTTACCCAGCTAGTAAATTATGAAACCATCCTCTTTATTCTTGGAAGTGGTGTCCTATCCACTACATCCTCTAGCTACCCATTACTCTCTCTTTTCCAAAGTGAGAGAAGAGCATTTCAACTTATTTTTTTTTCTGGAATTGATATTGTTGATTCATTCAGTCTCAATTGCTGTTTCCATTTACACAATTATTGGCACCCAAGATTTCATCTGGATATCCCATTGGTGTTTGTTTAGTAAATGATAACTGATATATATTTAACAAAAAACAACTTTGCAAGTATAAATATAATGACAATGCATATCATTCTACTGGTTCTGCTTTTTTGCGTATCATTTCATTGAAGTCACTGAATATTTCTCTAAACTCCTTATTTCCCTAATTACTTATGGCATGGTAATATTCCATTCATTCAAATTCATCACTATTTGTTTATCAATATCACCACTGATTCTACTTCCAATCCAATTTTTATTAATACAAAAAGTTATAATGTATTTTTGAGTATATTAAATTTCTTTAAATTATTTGCATCTTATATTTGGTAGTATGATTGCTATCCAAAGGGTAATAGCTATTATCATCTCATGTTTATATAACACTTTAAGGTTTACAAAGTATTTTATAAATATTAATTCATTTTTATCTTCATAACTACCTTGAGAGAAAGGTGCCTTTGTCATCCTTATTTTTAAATGAGAAAACTGAGGCAGAGTTAGTTGAATTGTCCAAAGTCACATATCTGGCAAGTCTTCCTGTGGAGGCAGTCAAACTGTATCCACCATGCCATCTTGCTATTTCTAAAGACCTTGTTTTTGAATAATGCTTTCTTATTTGCAAAACTCTTTGCAAATATTATCTCTTTTGATCTACCCAAGAATTTTGTGATTTAAGTGCTACTGTTTTTCATATATTTCAGATGGGGAAACAGAAATAGAGAGGATAAGTGACTTAAATTGGCTCATACAACTAATAAGTACCTGAGACTGGATTAAACTCAGATCTTTGTGGCTCCAACTCAGTGCTATCACCTACTTATTTTATTTAAATTTAATTAAACATAAATTTTAATGTACATGATCTACTTTTTTACTCAGTGCTAGATGATGTAGGATTAATAATAATAATTCTTGGCCCCACATAGATCATTTTCTACTGGAGAGACACTAGACATGAACATAAAAAGTTTAATAATCTAAGCTTATAGTCTGATTTCTTGTGAAATCTGTCTAACTGTATAGGCCTTTTAAAGCCAAAGCACTAAACCTTGTGTTTCTCTTATCCCACATCCCAGTTGAATCTTCAGTCTTATTACTGGCATAATGCCCAGGGTTTTTAGTGGGCAATTTATTCTTCTTGAAATTTTGCAATGAGGTCCAGGAGAGAGTGGGAAAGAGGACTCTATCAAAGGGATTAAGCAAGCAGTGATGAATTGCTCATATAAAATCCATTCCATTCACTTCTAAAATTTATGAAGAAAGCAAAGGAAAAAGTAAAAATTAGTTTTTAACCAGAAATGTAAAAGAAAATGTACCTCTATTTTGTCAAGAGTTTTTATTTTTCCTTGTAATATTGCATTGCACTTTGGTATCTCAAGAGCATAATGAATGCTATAAGAATCTTGGGTCAACTTTCAATTGATTGGTTCATTGTGTTAAAACATAAAAGCATGACAAAGTAAATTTATAAATTGCTTTTTTTTTTCTTTGTTGAGGCAATTGGGGTTAAGTTACTTGCCCAGGGTCACACAGCTAGGACGTATTAAGTGTCTGAGATCGAATTTGAACTCAGGTCTTCCTGACTTCAGGGCTGATACTCTTATCTACTGCACCATCTAACTGATCCTATACATTGCTTTTTAAAATACACACATGAACACACAAATTCTGTACTTAACATTCATTGATTAACTATAAAATTCCTATGAGATATAGTATATGTAAAATGCATGTATGTATATGAAATCCCAATTAAATTGAAACTTTGGTATCACATTATTTTAATACAAATCACATTAAAATAATAGGGTTAAAGTACTAAGTTTTCTCTTTTGAAAAAAATGTTAAACATAGAAAGCCATTGCTGGATTGTTATTAGAAAACAGAACCACAGTACATTTGTATTTATTTTAAGAAACTACCTTATATTCATTGTTTCAGGTAGGATGATACACAAGATTGTAGATAGTCAGAGCTTCTAAAAATAACTTGCAGTTGAGAATGCATCTGCTTTTCCACTTTCATAGATAATTTATGGAATGATTTTGCACTTCAGTAACATCCAACTTGCAATTCACTATCAAATACATGAAGTGTCATTGGGAGTTTACAGTGAGGATTTTAATGAAATTCTCCAAGTCTTATCTTTTAAATGTTGCAGAGATTCATATGTCAAGGCTGGTATGAATATCAAAGTTACCTCTGTACATTTTCATATGGCGTTAACAAAAATTAAAGAATGTTTTTTTATTTACAAAACAATGAAACATGGAATTTTTAAATAATCACATTTGCTAAACAACAATTACTAGGGTACTAAAAGCCCTTTGAGGATGCTATATTTAATTTTTCTTGAATATATAATAAGGGAAACATGTAATAAAAACTCATTTGTAAAGCAAAGTTTTATTACTTTATCTACCAATCTCAAATTTAATTTAATTAAGATTATTACTACTTTATCCAGTGATAGGAAGCATTGTTCGGTGGCTAGTGAGCTGATTTCAGAGTTAGGATTTCCTGGATTTAAATTCCACATTAGACAAAATATTGAATCTCTTAATCTGAGGAAGTGACAACTTTTGAGTTCTCCAAGAAACTTCCTGATTCTAGGTTTGACTCAATAGTTTCCAGTTTCAACAGATAAAGGGAGTTTCTACACTCTGGAGCTCCTTAAACTGATCAAATTCCAAGTACAGACCTTTCTATCATTTGGATGAAAGGATTCCTTTATGATGCTTTATTCAGTTGTCACAACAATCCTGAGGTAGATATTATCCCTGTCCCCATTTTACAGGTGAGTCAATTAAAGATTAGAGATGTGAAGGGCTTGACCAAAGTCATGCAGCATCAGAGAGGAAATTAAAGGTCAAATTATAATGATTCCAAGCCTAATAGATTATACATTCTTCTGCTTCCATTTTCATATGTTTTCTGACAATCTAGAACAGTCCATCCATAGGGTTCATCCAGATTATATGGTTTTATTGAAAAGCAATTGAAGGAAGGTTGAATCAATTCCTTACATACTCAATACGGATTGATTATTACCAATTTGTCACAAAGTGAGGTATCTTATTGTTCTCCATGAACAAATATTGAGATTATTTATTACTAGAAATCCAATTCCATTTAACCTGGAAAATTCAGCAATAGAGAACAATATCTATCTTCACTTTGAAAATATTCTTTAGGACACCCTTGGTCATCTTCAGTGACACTCTCTAGCATTTGAAAAATCATTAGAGAAGAAAGGAAAGAAACCACCACTATTAGAAGAGCTTCCAGTTTAGTTGCTATAGCCATCATCAAGGGGAACAACTTCTGTGGAGAAGAGATTGCATCTACATCTGTTCTTGAGCAATTGCCTCCTAATATCCAGGCAAGGTCAAAGAACTAAAAACAATGTTCTACTCTTTACCCCCATCTCCAGATAACTAGAACAACATCCAGATTGTCCTGCTCTTATGTCCCTTTGGCCATCTTTCAACAAAATAACTTTTGTTGAGAAGCCTACTGTTTTTACCCACCTTACACCAGCACAACTCTAACCACTTGCCACTAAAGGGACAAGAAAGCTAGATATTAAAAAAAGGCCATCTTAAAGAAGATATAGGAGGTTGTAATGTACTACCTATCAAACTTTCATAATTTCCCCCTAACCACAATGGAGATAGTTCACAATCCTATACCCCAAGGCCCAGGACAATTAATGCTCCCCACACCACCTGGCCTGTTTAAAATTATTTCCCACAATCATTCCCAGGAAGAAACTTTGTAGATAAGAGAACTAACATCTCAGCTACAACCAAAACCAGTTACCACTCATAGGTTTCCCATGTGTCTGTAGAACAACTCTACTATCTTCTTCCCAAACAACAAGCCCTGAATCCAACTATCCCCAAATAAAATCTTGTAAGCATATGTGTTGCTTTTGTTTTTGTGGTCTCTACCTCTTCAGCAGCCATAACTACTGAAAAAAAAAAAAAAAACATAAGCACAGAGATTTTACCACCAAAAGATAAAATTGTGATGGAAAGAGACAGAAGAAGGAAACCCCATCTGACTTGTAGTTGAAATTTCCATGTTTTCTCTTTCATTAGAATGGGAACTCTTTGAAAAACCTGTATTTTTAAAAAAATCATTAATTTCCACTTTGATCTTGTACCTGGTACATGGTATACATGTTAAAAAAATATTCACTCATCCAAATAGGTAAAGCACCCCCTTTAGGGCATTCTCCACTTGGACTTAATTTTGCAAGTGTGGTTAATCGGGGAAACAATTACCTTTTTTTTTTTCTTTTTGCTGAGGCAATTGGGGTTAAGTGACTTGCCCAGAGTCACACAGCTAGGAAATGTTAAGTGTCTGAGACTAGATTTGAACTCAGGTCTTCCTGACTTCAGGGCTGGTGCTCTAACCACTGTGCAACCTAGCTGCCCCGGAAACAATTACCTTAAGAAGCAAGTGTATTCTGTACATTTTCTTTAAAAATTCTTAAATTTATCACTCTTTGCAGATGACATGATGGTATACTTAGAGAACCCTAGAGACTCAACTAAAAAACTACTAGAAACAATTCACACCTTTAGCAAAGTGGCAGGATACAAAATAAATCCACATAAATCATCAGCATTTTTATATATTACCAATAAAGTTCAGCAGCAAGAGATACAAAAAGAAATTCCATTCAAAATAACTGTTGATAGTATAAAATATTTGGGAATTTATCTGCCAAGGGATAGTCAGGAACTATATGAACTAAATTACAAAACACTTTCCACACAAATCAAATCAGACCTAGTCAATTGGAAAAACTTAAAATGCTCATGGGTAGGCCGAGCGAATATAATAAAAATGACAATACTACCCAAACTAATTTACTTATTTAGTGCCATACCAATCAAACTCCCAAGAAATTATCTTACAGATCTAGAAAAAATAGTAGCAAAGTTCATTTGGAAAAACAAAAGGTCAAGAATTTCAAGGGGATTAATGAAAAAAAAAGGCTGACAATGGTGGACTTGCTGTACCAGATCTAAAACTATATTATAAAGCAGCGGTCATCAAAACCATTTGGTACTGGCTGAGAAATAGAGTAGTCGATCAGTGGAATAGGATAGAATCACAAGACAAACTAGGCAATAACTATAGCAATTTGGTTTTTGATAAACCCAAAGACCCCAGCTTTTGGGATAAGTATTCACTATTTGACAAAAACTGCTGGGAAAACTGGAAACTAGTGTGGAAGAAATTAGGGCTTGACCCACATCTAACACCATATACCAAGATAAGATCTAAATGGGTTCATGATCTGGATATAAAGAGTGATTTTGTAAACAAGTTAGAGGAACATAATATAGTTTACCTCTCAGACCTGTGGAGATGGAATAAATTTATGTCCAAAGAAGAACTGGAACTCTTAATTGAAAACCAGATAGATAACTTTGACTATATTAATTTAAGAAGTTTTTGTATAAACAAAATCAATGCAGACAAGATTAGGAGGGAAGTAATAAATTGGGAAATCATCTTTACATTTAAGGGTTCTGATAAAGGTCTCATCTCTAAAATACATAGAGAATTGTCTCATATTTATAAAAATTCAAGCTATTCTCCAATCAATAAATGGTCAAAGGATATGAACAGACAATTTTCAGAGGATGAAATTAAAACTATTTATAGTCATATGAAAAGGTGCTCCAAATCACTGCTGATCAGAGAAATGCAAATCAAGACAATCCTGAGGTACCACTTCACACCTGTCAGATTGGCTAAAATGACAGGAAAAGTTAATGATGAATGTTGGAGGGGTTGTGGGAGGGCTGGGACACTGATGCATTGTTGGTGGAGCTGTGAACGGATACAGCCATTCTGGAGAACAATTTGGAGCTATGCTCAAAAAGTTATCAAACTGTGCATACCCTTTGACCCAGCAGCATTTCTATTAGGCTTATATCCCAAAGAAATCATAAAGAAAGGAAAAGGCCCCACATGTGCAAGAATGGTTGTGGCAGCCCTTTTTGTAGTGGCTAGAAACTGGAAATTGAATAGATGCCCTTCAATTGGAGAATGGCTGAATAAATTATGGTATATGAATATTATGGAATATTATTGTTCTATAAGAAATGACCAGCAAGATGATTTCAGAGAGGCTTGGAGAGACTTACATGAACTGATGCTGAGTGAAATGAGCAGAACCAGGAGATCATTATACACGGCAACAACAGTACTATATGACGATCAATTCTGATGGACATGGCTCTC
>JAJPUD010006650.1:55440-80124 GCA_023553655.1 Myrmecobius fasciatus | reverse complement strand
CCTTGATTGATGTTTGCTTACATTGTGTTTCCTTTATCTGATATATCATTTGTGTAGATAAGATTTTTCTTGCACACCAATGATAAGTTTGGAAATATGTATACATATATTCGATTAACCAATATTTTAACATAATTAACATGTAGTGGATATCCTGCCATCTAGGGGAGGGGTGGGGAGTTGGGGGGAAAAATTTGTAACGGAAAGCTATGTAAGGGTTATTGTTGAAGAATTACCCACACATATGTTATGCAAATAAAATTAAAAAAAATTTTATATGAGAGAAGACCTGTCCAGCTCATAACTCTCTGCCTTATTGGTAGTGCCATCTCCCAATCATCAATTAATTTGTATTTAAATTTTATTAATTTTATATTTTCTTTCTACATGAGAGGCAACCTAGTATAGTGGGTAAAGAGATATTCTTGAGATCAGGAACACTCCAGATGGAGTCCCAATTCTAGCACATACTGCCTGCATATCTTTGAACTAGTCTCTTAACTTCCTGTTGCTAACAACAACTTTTTAAGACCATTACATTATAGAGAAGATAGAAGAGATAGAGTTGATACACATTTTTAAAAGAAGATCCCTCACAAAGAATTTACTTATACTCTTATATCATGAACCTGGTCCACTTTCCTTATATGTGTGTAGCTGATATAAATTCTAAAGATTATTATCTTAATTCCTATTTTCACAAATTAATTGTGTTAATAGAACTTGGCTATCTTTACCCTTAGAGTTATAGAGTTACCATGGAGATATTGGTGATGATTCTCTAATGTCAGCATATAAGGCCAAGCTAATTTGTTCTATAATAATCATCTGACAATCATTTGTTTGGTAAATCTTAAATATTTTTAGAATAGAGTATTTACAAGAAAAACAGTAAGAAAGGTTGGTAGAAAAAATAGATTCCCCCAAAAACTATGAGACACTTTCCCACAAATATTAAGTTCAGGTAAAAGGTGGTTCAGCTGATGTGAAGATGTAGCTTATATACTAGTGAGAATGTTAGAGATTTAATATTCATTGAATCATTTGAAGATAACAAAGCTCTCCCTTAGCCAAATAAATGGGCATGAGAAATTACTTATCTGAGGGTTCAGCTCTATACCAATTTAAACATGCATCCCTTCTCGACTCTAATTTGTTGATGACCCTGAAGGTGTGACCAAGTTTCCAAATGAAATTAGAAAACATTTCTAGTCTGGTATCATTTAACTTCATCAAATGGTTTTCAAAGAATTTTATATTTAACCTAAGTCATTTTGTTAATTTATTGACTTTGACATATTCTCAAGTAGCTAAAATAGTCAATACAAAACCAGTCTGGTATTTTTAATCCCAATGGTAAAGTTTTACATAATAAAATTTGCTATTTTTGCATGTATATCCATATTGACAATGCTCAACAAATTCTTATTAAATGACAGAATAAATTATTGTTGAATTTAATTAAATTCACTGATTTATGGAGAAATGTCATTTCATTCTTGTCTTGTCTGAGATTGTCATTCCTCCTCAGTGATATGCTGTGGAAATAATTTGAATAGATCAGAGGAGACATAAATAAGAGCAATCTAAATGTCTATGTTAAATACTTTCAGTAAAGGGGCGTTTCTAACTCTTTCTAACCTCTCTATGCATTGGGAAGATTACTATTAAATTGGCACATTTACATTCCCTATGGATTGCCAGTCTTACCTTTCTTACCTCAATCTTCGCTTCTGTGTAAATCTTTTAATCTTCTTGATGATTCTGCCTAATGGTCTGGATAGAGGAAATTAGGCTTTTATATTGATCAACTTACCTGGATTGTTCTATATCTAATGCTCTTCCTCTCCAATCCTATTAGTTACTTGAGGAAGGTAATGTTCAAAGGTACAACAGGGTCAACATATTTTCTGTCATTGAAAGAAAACATACTTAGTATACTTCTAAAAAAGAGGCAAGTATTTTACCTCTGACATAAGCAATCATTGCATTTCCTCATCTGATCTTTCTAAGTTTCTCCTAGGAAGGATTCCAGTGGATACTAATCAAAAAATTAAAACAAAACAAAACAACAAAACAAAACTTAGCTGCCTTTTATGAACAACACTCTCATTTTAAGCATTCCATGTTCCTACACTACAGACTAGCTACCCACTGGGACTGACTGGTTGGCCCATTAACTCTGCTTAGTGCAAGCTTTATCATTGCTAAACAGCCTAGGTTCCCAATTACAGGGGTAATAGCTTCATTAGTTTTGCCATCTTTATTTAGTCATAATGATAAGAAAAGGGAAAGTAAAATTGTGGAGATCTGGGGGAGGAATAGGGTACTTTTAGAGCTGAGGATTTTCTTAACTTTGTCATATGCATATGCAAAAATATATTTCAGTGTTGGAAATAAATGAAAATAAATCACAATTTAAGAAAAATTCACTTGAAAAAAAGACTGATCTTTTTCTATTTTTCATTGCTCAAAACATGAATTTTGTCTCATGAAAATTTTTCCCATTAAATTTAAAAATTATAAGTTGAATCCTCTTTTCCCCCTGTCAAAGTCTCCTCATTTTCCATAGACATATCATTAAGTGTGGAGGTATAATACTCAAAAAATGTTTTCTCTTCAAAGCATTCATTTTTTACCTAATATTTAAAGGACATTTTTGAAGCTAAAATGTATATAGAAAATATTAATAAACATTATATTCATTATATTATGTTATCATTTTAATATTAGACAAAGAGGAGAGGCGAGAATAAACTTACATAGCATTTTCAAAAGTATCTAATTTGATTAATAGTCTATTAAGATATATATCCTATTCTTTTTGGAGTAAGGAAATTGGAATCCAAAAAGAATAAGTTAATTGTCCAAGGCCACAATAATAGTACAATGCCAATAGGTAATTGAAAGAAAACAAAACATGAAGGAGCTATCTGGGTACAAGGGGAAGACAATGCTTTGTGGAGTCGGAAATAATCCGGTCAAATACTATTGTTTTTCTTTATATCTATCATCAGTTATCTTAGGTAAATCACTTAATCTGCTTTGTATTCAGTTTCTTTTTTTTTTTTTGAGGTAATGAAAATTTTGAACAAGTATGTTTATTGATAGAATCATATATATAGTCAAAAGGATTTTTTTCCAATTCTGTTTCCTACTGCTTACTAGATATATAGATATAAATATATGTATATGAATGAATTTTGACAAATCATTTAACACCTTTTTTGATGTCTTCAAAGACCTTAAGAGCATTTTCAATATGCAATAGACCTTGGATTTCATTTTAGTTTTAGCTCTTTAATACTGAAATATATTACCAGGATTTTTGGACATGGTTGTCCCTGTACTTCATTTTTGTTTACTTTGCACTTAGTTTTATCCAGTTCTGAGAGGGGAAAGTTGAAATTCACCATTAGTATAGTTTTGTTGTTTTTATCTTCTTATAATTCGCTTTATATATATATATATATATATATGTATATATATGTATATATATATAATATTTTATCACTAAATTGTTTGTGGTACATTTTAGGAAGATGTAATTTCCTTCTTTATCTCTTTTAATTAGATATTTTTTGCTTTTGCTTTGTGTGAGATCAGGATTGCAACTCATGTACTTCTTAAATGTCAGCATACCACCTTTTCTGCACCTATCTCTGCTCAGATGTATTTGCCACGAACAACATATTTTAAAATTCTGATTTATTATATTCTGCTATTTACTTCTGTTTTATGAGAGTTCATGCCATTTACACTCACAGTATTTACTAATTGTTTATTTCTCTCTACCCTATCCCTCCCACCCCTATTTATGTTTTTCTCTCTCCTTTTACCTTATCCTTTCTCATCGACATTTTACTTGTGTCTATCAGACTCCTCATCTGCTCTCCCTTCTATCAGTTTATAATTTTCTTTTCCCTTTCCCCTCCCATTTCTGCCCTTCTTTCTATCAGCTCTCTCCCCTTCCCTTTTCTTTTTTATTTCTTCTTCTTTTTCCCTATAAGATAAAGTAAATTTCCTTGCACAGCTGGCCTGATGTGTTATTCCTTCTTTAAGCCAAATCCAATGAGAGTAAGATTCAAATATATCCCTTCTGTCCATCTATTGTAATAGGTTTTCTGTGCTGCTTATTCTGATGCAAATTGCCCTATTATGTCTCACCCTTTCTTATTATCCTAGTACAATCTTTGTTCACCTTTTTTTATATTATCACATAAAAGTCAATTTATAATCACATCTTCTGTCCATGTATATTCTTTCTAACAGCATTAATAAAGATTCAGTTCTCAAGATTTATAAGTATCTTCTTCCCATGCAGGGATGTAAACAGTTTGATCTTATTTAATGATATATTTGTTGATTGATTGAATGGATTTTTCTTTCCCATTTCCTTTTTATGCTTTTCTTGACATATTTGAAGATGGGATTTTCTGCCTAGGTTTGGTGTTTTCTTCAAATAATTTTGGAAATTCCTCTATTTTATTAAATATCCATGTTTTCCCCTGAAGGATTATGCTTAATTTTGCTGGTAATTGATTCTTAGTTGTAATTTATGATCTTTTGCTTTCTGGAATATCATATTCCAAACCCTTCCATTCTCTAATGTAAAAGTTTCTAAAACCTGTGTAATCCTGATTGTGACTCCTTGATGTTTGAATTGTTTCTTTCTGGCTTATTTAGTATTTTCTACTTGATCTGATATTCTGGAATTTGGAATCTGATAATTCTAAAAATTCTAGGAATTTTCATTTTGGAATTACCTTTAGGAAGTGATCAATGGATTCTTTCAATTCCTATTTTAACCTCTGGTTCTAAAATATCAAGATGGTTTTACTTGAATGTTTTTTGAAAGATGCTGTGTAGATGTCCTTTTTTTGAATCATGTTTTTTAGGTAATTCAATAATTAAATTTAAAGCCATTTCTCATGGGTGTATTTTCCAGGTTACTTGTTTTTTTGAATGAGATATTTTCTGTTTTCTTTTCTTTTTTTTTCATTCTTTTGTTTTTGTTTGATTGATTCTTAACATCTTAATGATTTAATGTCATTGGCTTCCACTTATCCAATTCTAATTTTTTAGGAATTTTTTTTAGTTTGCTTTTCTACCTTGTTTTCCATTTGGTTAATTCTACTTTAAAAATATTTAATATTGTATTCCAAGCCCTCCTGTCCTTTAATGTAGAAGCTTCTAAATTATGTTATCCTAAGTGTGGCTCTACTATATTTGAATTGTTTCTTTCTGGATGCTTATAATATTTTCTCCTTGACCTTGAATTTCCAGAATTTGGCTATAATATTTCTGCAAGTTTTTATTTGGGAATCTATTTCACCATGTGCTTGGTAGATTCTTTCCATTTCTATTTTATCCTCTGGTTCTTGAATATCAGGATAATTTTCCTTGATAATATCTTGAAAGATGATGTTCAGGCTCTTTTTTAAAATTTTATTATGACCTTTAGTTAGACCAATAATTTTTAAATTCTCTCTCCTGATTCTATTCTCCAGGTCAGTTATTTTTCCAATGACATATTTCCCATTTTTCTATTTTTTTTTATTTTGGGGAGTTTTGTTTTATTGTATCTTAATTTTTCATAAAGTCATTAGCTTCCATTTGCTCAATTCTGTTTTTTAAGGAATTATTTTCCTCAGTGAGCTTTTGTATATACCTCCTTTGGCCAATTTTTTCTTTTTAAGGCATTCTTCTCATTAGCTTTTTGTATTTCCTTTCATGCCACTTTAATTCCTTTCCTAATTTTTTCCTCTCTCTTACTTGATTTTCAAAATCCCTTTTGAGCTCTTCCAGGGGTTTAGTACAATTCTTATTTTTCTTGGAGGCTTTGGATATAGGAGTTTTGATTTTGTTGTCTTCTGAGTGTGTGTTTTGATCCTCCTTGTCATCATAATAACTTTCAATGGTCAGAATTTTTTTTTTAATTTTCTGCTCATTTTCCCAAGCTTATTATTTGGCTTTTAACTATTTGTTAAAGTAGGGCTCTGTTTCCAAGATGGAGAGTGCACTGTTCCAAGCTTCAAGGATTTTGTAAAGTTGTTTTCAGAAATCCTTCTGGGAATCTGACCACCAGCACTCTTTTCTGCCCTGGAGATATTAGTAGTGCTCCCATCACAAAGTAGCTGTAAAATCTGATGTGCCTTCCAAAGGGTGGGGCTGCTGACCTGTTCTGCTCTGAAGTACTCTGTACTGTGATTGCATGCTGGAGGCCCACTCTGGTTCAACAAAGCTTCTCCATTGACCTTCCAAGTTCTCTCCCTTGTTCCAAGGCCAGAGAGGTCCAGAAGCCACTGATGCTGGGATCTAGATAGAGGCTGGCTAGTTCTCCATCCTGATTCTACAGACCTTTTCTGTTGACCTTTCAAGTGCACTTTGGAGTCTCTCAGCTGAGAAGTCTGGAAGCCACCAGTACCAATATTGATGCAAAGGTCTGGCTGAGGTTGGATCTGGGACCAGGGCTGGATTTAGGTGTGACTTGTGCTGGGACTGCATGCTGGACTTTCACTCTGATGTCACAGACCTTTTCTGCTAATCTAAATTGCCTTATGCTGGAAAATGTTCTGCTCCAACTTTTTAGGTGTTCTGAAACTCTAAAATTTGTTTAGAGCCATTATTTAAAGGAATTTAGAGAGGTTTGGGGGAAAGACTGGCTTTACTCCATCATCATGGCTTCACCTCCTGCCCAATTCTACTTTTAAGAGCTGTTTTCTTCAGTGGATTTTTTTTCCCAATTTGGCCAATTCTATTTTTTAAGGAGCTATTTTTTGCAGTCAAATTTTTGTGTTTGCTTTTCCAATCTGCTCTTTCCCTCCTATAATTCTCCTCCATCATTCTCATTTCTTTTTTTCTAATTTTTTCTTCCTCCTCTTTTACATAATCTTTAAAACCCTTTATAAGCTCTACCAAGATGTCACAGAAAAACTTCTTGGAAGAAAAAGGGGTATTAAGTAGGAAAGGGTTAAGAAACCTTGCTCTATCTGATCATTGGGGAGGTAGGTCTCCAGTGAGTGAGGAAGCATAGAGTATTGCATACAGAATCAGGAAAATCTGAGTTCAAATTAAGACTCAGGAACTTATTAGCTGTGTGACCCCAGGTAGGTCACCTGACTTCTGTTTGACTTACTTTTTCTATTTGTTAAGTTTAGATAACAATAGCACCTATCACCCAGGATTGTTATAAGGATAAAATGACATATTTGGAAAGCATTTTGCAAACCTTAAAGTGCTATATAAATAGTACATAAATGTTAGTTGTTGTTGCTGTGATTATTATTATTATCCATGGCAAAACCAATTTATAGAAACTCTAAATAGAAAAAAAATCAATAAAATAAATAAATTTAAAAAAATAAGCTCTACCAAGAGGACATTTTTTAAGGTTTAAGACCGATTCATATTTCCTTTTGAGGCTTCAAATGTAGGCATTTTGATATTGTTGTACTCTTCTGAGTTTGTGTTTTTGTGTTCCCTGCTGCTAAAGTAGATTTCTATTTATTAGGCCCTCCCATTTTCATTTTTTCAAGTTTAACTCTGATTCTGTGGAACAGAGGGAACTGTCCCAAGCTTCTTTTGCTTGGTACTAGGCATGGTGACTGACTTTCAACAAAGGGTTTAATTACTTTAAGTTAAAAAGGTTTTGCACAAATAAAGCCATTGCAACTAAGATAAAAAGGGAAGCAGTAAACTGAGAACCTGTGTGTGTTTGTGTATATATATATATATAATATATATACCCATAAAAAACATGCACACATATATACATATACACACATACATACATACTATAGACAGTATTTCTGATAAAAACCTCATTTCTCAAATATATAAAAAAGCAAATGAAATGTATAAGAATACATATTATTTCCCTAACTGGAAATGGCTAAAGGATATTAATGTGAAGTTTTCAATAAAAGAAATTACATCCATCTATAGTCATATAAAAAAAGTTTTAAATATTTTTATTAGAGAAATGCAAATTAAAACAACTCTGAGATACCAGCTCACACCAATCAGATTGACTAGGATGACAGAAAAGAAAAATAATAAATGTGAAAAAAGCTATGGGAAAATTGGAACACTAAAGCATTTTTGGTTGAGTGGTCAACTGATCCAAATATTTTGGAGAGTAATTTGGAACTATGTTCAAAGGGCTATAAAATTGTACACACCCTTTGATCCTGTGATACCACTACTAGGTCTGTATCCCAAAGAAATCATTAAAAAATGGAAATGGACCCATCTGTACAAAAAGGTTTATAGCAGCTCTCTTTTTGATGACAAAGAATTGCACATCAAGGGAATACCCATCAATTGAGGAATGGCTGAATAAATTATTGTATATGAATGGAATGGAATATTATTTTGTAAAAGAAATGATGAAGAGGCATATTTCAGAAAAATCTGGAAAGATTTACATGAACTGATACTGAGTGAAGTGAACAGAACCATAACACTGTGCACAATAACAGAAGCACTTTGCAGATTATCAACTATGATAGACTTTGCTTCTCAGCCAATACAATGATTCCAGATAATTTCAAAGATCTAATGATGGAGAATGGAAAATGTTATCCATATACAGAGAAAGAACTATGGAATTTGAATGTAGATCAAAGCAAACTATTTTCACTTTGTTTTGTCTTGTAGTTTTTCCTTTTTGTTCTAACTCCATTCAAAACATGAATAATGTGGAAATATGTTTATCAGATTAATTATCATTTTAAAGATGGAGGAAGGGAGGGAAAGAGGGATGGAAAAAAATGGAAATCAAAATGTTATAAAAATAAATGTTAAAAATTTAAATTTAAGCATTGATGTTTTATAACTAAATTTAATTAATACATTAATAAACTTAAAAATAAGTAACAATAAATTCAAACAATTTCAAATTATTTAATAATAATTTATTAAATAAGTTTAGTAAAATTAATATATTCACTTATTTAAAATAAATATATTCACTTATTTAAATAATAAGTTGATAGATTTAAATTTAATTAATATATATGTATATATATTTTAAATATGCAAAATAACCTCAAAACTTGTCTTTTATAGCTTGGCATTCTGATTATATACAGTAATGATAATTTTTATCAATGCAAGAAATTAATAAAAAGTAATTCAACAAGGCCCACTTCATCAAATGCCCACTTAGGGACAATAAACATTCATTTAAGGACAAGATAATCCTGTCAATGCTCCTCCCAGCTTGGATCAAAGAGTAATAACCCCCAGGATTTGAGAACTATTGCTTGACCTCCTAATTTTAGATTATAAAAGTGGTGTCAAAATAATCCTAGAAATGCAGTAAATTCATAAAGAGGCAATTAAACTAAGGCCCACTTAAGGACAATAATGGCTCACTTCAATAGAGAACCTCTCCTATCAATACCCTTCTCTATAGCCCAACCTGGTCTTTTGTTGGTGTCTTATTGCTGTCATTTCTTGAAGTTCTTCTAAGTTATCTTAGCTATAAAATTGTTTGACTCATACTTTTGGGTTCTATTGCTCTAGAATTTGTTTAGAAACAAATTGTTTCTGAAGAAAACTGGGGAGAGCTCAGGTAACTGCTTCTCCCCACCATTTTAGCTTTCTATTTATTGCTTCTTAGTCATATTCTTGAATAATGAGGTTTCCAAGTAGTTAAATTTACTTTGTTTAGGTAGTGCAAAATATAGGATATTCAATTCTGATGTTTAATATCACAATATCTTTATTGTTGTACACTCGTTTTTAGTTGTGTCTGATTTTTTGTTACTTCATTCAGGGTTTTCTTGACATAGATTATTTGAGTAAGTTGCTATTTCCCTTCCCAGTTTATTTTATAGATGAGAAAATTAAGGCAGATAGGATTAATTGACTTGTCCATGGTAATACAATTAGTAAGCTTCTGAAGCCAGATTTGCACTCAATGAGAGGAATGATTATTAATAACTAATTATTTAATGAATTTCAGAATTCCCCTTTTTTCTATTTTCAAGAATTATGTTTCTGAAGATTGAGTTAACTCTCCTCTGTCCAATTCTAACCAATCTTACAAGGAATCTCTAGCATAAGGTGAATGCCACTCAATCAAGCTTTAGAGAAGACAGACCCTTTTGTCTGAATTGGATGAAAACAGACCCTTTTGTCTAAATTGCCCAAGATTGGGAGTGGTCTGGGTATAGACAGGTTTTTTCCAAGGGTGATGTAAACTCTCAGTCACAAATTAAAATGATCACATTTTTTTAAAAAAAGAAACTTAATGGGTAACTTCTTCAGCATTTTTCAGAATGGAATAGTCTGATTTTTTGTTTAGTTCTTTTTTTTTTTTTTTAATTTAAGAGACTGCCTTTTTTCTCCCTGCTTAACCATTTTCAATTGATGGTCTACTGTGTGCACGTAAAGGCAAAGCTCCATTCAACAATACATTTGCTGTTAATTCAAGATTTTCCTGGTGTTAGAAAACCTTTCCTCAATTGATATTTTAAAGTCAATACTTAAAAACAAACCAATTTTAAAGTTTAACATTCCTTTATATCAGCTTATTTCAAATTTCTTTTATAAATAACTTCCCTCCTCCAAACTTCAGAAAATTTATTCAAAAAACAAAGAAAGAAGTGAAGCTGGAAAATTCAAAAGTACCAATAACTTTAATCTTTTCAATTGACTACTCAAAGTTTTGAAGACAGCTGCAAGATTTGCTTAGTACAATCACCAGCCACCTTACTACCAGCTCCTTGACATATACATGAGATCTTCCTAATTAATCCTTCTTATCTCTCCTTAGTAATGACTGTATACTGAATTCAGTTCCCAGGTATTTTTATGGTTTTCCTTAAAATTGTAAATACCTATTTCTTTCAAGATAGCTTTCAGGAATACCACAGGCTGCTTGGTGATGCCCACTAAACCCTTAATGTTGTAACACCAATGTTTTTCAAAATGTGAAAACATGTCTAAAACCCATTGCTTATCAGTTCTAGCACATTTTCCATCTTATTTCTTTTTCTTTTCATATTCAATACTGTATTGATGATTAGCCTGTGGTTTAAAATTGGTTGCAACAGCTTTTTCTAGCTGCTGTAATAATCTTACAAGTTTTGAAGATTCATATATTTGTAACCTCTCCAATCTCAACATAGTTTTCACTGGCAACAGGTCTGCATTCAGCACACTCTACTATTATTTCTTCCAATGAAAATTTATCATTTTTACTGCTCTCAGATTTTCTCCAGGCTGGCCTTCTGATGAGCTCTTTGTAAAGAGTATTAATTCAATGTCTTTTCAAGAGAAACAGATGTTCTTTAGGTGCCCTGTCAGAAGCGGTTTTCCACCAGTATCATAGGTATGTGCAGGTTCCTTATTCAAAGTAAAAGATGCTTCAGTCTTTTCATGATTCTTAGTAATTCTCAGCTTTCCTGTTTCTCCCCTTCTGAAATTTTGGCCCACTGCTGAGAAAAGATCTTGGAAACTTGGATTCACTCAAGTTTTAGTTTGGCACCAGTCAAGTGGGGCTCCTTGTGCTCAGCCATGATTCTTCACTAGTGCCACCACTAGTAGAGGAGAGGAGAGTGCCAGTTCAGGAATCAAGGGCTAAAGGCTGAGAGGTATAAGATTAAGGATGACTGGTAGGTTGAGAGTTTTGAAGATCAGGAGGTCCTGAGGTGTTGGCTCCAACACCACCAGCTTTGTCCCAAAGCTGAGAAGTGGCTAGCTTTGGGGAGGGAATATGCCATTCCCCTTAGGCCTTCATGGTAAAATTCATTCTCTCATTAACTGTAAATTAATCAGGATTCATTCCCATGCTGGGGACCACCTATTCCTCAAAGGATATATAAGCTGTAAGCCTGCTGCCATAATTTTCTTTTAATCTAAGAGAAATAATGACCACCCTTTTTATTAAAAAAATATTGTCCTGGCTCTCTTCAACAATGAGATGTTTCAAACCACCTCCAATTGTTCACTGAAGAAAGCCATATACACCCAGAGAGAGGGATGCGAAATGTGGACCACAACATAACATTCTCATACTCCTTGATTGATGTTTGCTTACATTGTGTTTCCTTTATCTGATATATCGTTTGTGTAGATAAGATTTTTCTTGCACACCAATGATAAGTTTGGAAATATGTATACATATATTCGATTTGCCAATATTTTAACACAATTAACATGTAGTGGATATCCTGCCATCTAGGGGAGGGGCGGGGAGTTGGGGGGAAAAATTTGTAACGGAAAGCTATGTAAGGGTTATTGTTGAAGAATTACCCACACATATGTTATGCAAATAAAATAAAAATTTAAAAAAAATATTGTCCTTATTTTTTAAATGTTTAAATTACCCAGAAAGTATGTCTCTAACCTTTTTTATTCATCTTAAGAGAAAAGATGAGTCTTTTTAATTCCAAGCCTGGAACTCTTGATATTTTACCACTTAGCTATCCATCACAATATACATTCAAAATTGATGACTTTTCCAAAGGATAAACATTGGTGGTTATGAACAGACTACAATGCATTTCCAATTTTAAACTATGTTCAGAGGCAGAATAGAATAAAAGATAGAGAGCTGGTCATAGAGCTAAATGGTCACAGTTCAAGCCCTTAATCAGACATATTCTAGCCATGCGAAATTCATCCTGACTTAACATCTCAATTCTCTAAAACTACAAAGAAGATGCTAATCTACATTTATAAAAAAGGTTTTCTCACCAGGGCTTCTCAATGCTAATGTCATAGATTGATTTCCTACTTCTTAGTCCCTACTGAATTTCAAATCTTAGTTCCTTTGCAAAGCAATATGTGGTCTTGGGCAAGTCATATAAGCTGAATGTTAGTTTCCTCATTTGTAAAATGAGAGGGTTGGACTAGAATGTCATCAAGGTTCTTTTCAGTCTTAGATCTGTGAAGTATGTAAAATAAGTTGCTCTTGTTGTTTTTCTTTAAAGAATGTCATCAGAGAGAATGACTAGAAATAAACACACATGCACACACACATAAACATACAGGAGGTCAGTAATGGAGTAAGAGAATGTAAACCAATGAATAATTAATGTGCACCATTATTATTTAAATGACAAGAAATCTAAAATACTAGTTCTAAACCCACAGAAAAAATTGGTGATATCATTTGGATTTTTATGGGAAGACCTGAGCAAGGAATTATAAAGGATTCCAGAATATTCATGAATTGTTTCTTACCTTCATCAGTTGAAGAAATACTTACATTAATTTGATCACAGAATTAACAATTTTAATTAACTTCTGATCAGGTAAAAATATTTGCATAAAATTTCATTTTATATATTGACTTCAAGACTTCATCATAGGTAATGTATCTTAAACTTACCTGTTTTTATTTTCACTTATATCATTTAGCTTCCTCAATGTCAGTTTCCTAATCTTTGAAATAGGAATTAAAATAGCATCTAGCTCACTGAAGTGTGAATAAGGTAACATGTATAAAGTAATTTAAAAACCTTAAAATACTATATAAATCCTAACTATTATCTGAGTTTGTATAAATATTACTTCTCAATAATCTACTCTATGACAAAACAACTTCTTTCAAAATCCAATTTAATAAAATTGACAATACATTTACTCTGGCAATATATGTCTTATCTTACACATTTTTAATAATGGATTGTCTTTATCATTCCAATGGTATAAAAATCATACAACAATCTTAATCAGAATGTCTTTAAATTCTATTTATCCTTATAATATTGTTATGACTGCCTCTTGGCTCTACTTACTCCACCTTTACTACTTACTCCACAATATATCAGTTCAAAAGCATCTTTCCATAGTTCTCTCTGCATATTCCCTTCACCCTTCCACTATATTGTGGCTGAGAATACTTGTACTCTACCATGAACTATATCTCTATTCTTGTGCCAGTCTTGTGAATTTACAGTGAGGAAAGGGGAGATTAGTGTAAAAACTACTTCAATATCTCTTATTGGAAATTGCCAGCTTAATTAATTAAAATTCCTATAAATATACACTTTGTCTTTAAGATAGTATAACTATATGTCTAATGAAACTCACAGATTCCTAAAACAAATGAATCTCTCTGAGAAGCTTAACTCTAACTCTCCATAATTCCATTCCCACTTGAAGATAATGTAACAATATCCATGGTTGTGGGAAGTTCTATTGAAACTGTTTTTCTATAGAAGATGAAGAAAAAAATGAATAAGAAAGAAAACTTTGAATGGGGAATGACATGAAGATGAGCTTGATTAGGCAAAAAGATGTCTTCTTCCTTTTGCTAACCTGGTTCTTTTCATCCTTCATTCATGATTATATTTCTCTAATAATTACCTTGCATCCACTGATTCCTGTTTGATGCTCAACTTCATATTTCATGCATTTCTCTTACAATTCATAATTCCTTCAGCTGAAACTGTCTTCAACTAAGTAGGATAATATTCCCAATTCCCTTTGAAGAAGGACACCAATATAATCTCAAAGAATGACCAAACTACCTTCACAGCATCTCTTGCCCAATTTAATTACAGAGAATACTTATTCGGAATTTTCCCTGATTTCATCCTGCACCATTGGCACCCATATCCAGCAGATGAAATAATGGAATGAATTAATTAGTTCACTCAGTGTCACACTCAACTCTGAGCCATCGTTTTATTGACACCCTAGTAATTCTTGGTTGATATGTTAAATTACTTTTCCCCTCTTCAGCTTTTACTGCTTAGGTTTTGATTCATAAGACCGAAGCTGCATTAGTTCAATCACTTGCCTTCATGTGTTTTTCTGAAAACTCAACAAAGAATATGCTTTGAGAAGGGAAGTAGAAAGTGCAAAACCTGCCTTTTGATTCCTGTTATCCTGCAGTGGGTTACAAAGCAGAGTCTATAACTAGGTTTATCTTGATTCTGAGGAATGTTTAGAAACACTGAACTTTGTCTGAAAGATCCAGAGAGCTCTTGACTTTGTGTTCACACATTAAAATAAAAGATTTCTAAACACAAATGAGTTGTAATAAATTACTCCTTGGAGTTACTATGTGCATCAAAAATTTTTGACCTGGAAGATAATGCCTTTAGGGATGACAGTATTTTATCTGCAAATCACTATTTTTGTTGTGCAGAATTAAATTTTAAGCCTTGCCAGAAGCCAGCTCTCTCCAGCCATGCTGTATGCTCTAAGAGAGGCTAGGAGCAAGGAGTTAGTAGAAAGTCTGTATCTGGGAACTGCATAGATAATAGAGAAGACCTCCTACACAAAATGTTCTTTTCCTCACTACATTTATTTGGATTCTATTCAGAGGAGTATTAAGGGACAGAATGGGACTAAATGACAGAATAAATTTGGATAATCTCTATTCTTGCCTATTTGCACTCTTAAGGGTAATTTTGAGAAAGCTGACCAAATGCCCAAGATCTTTTCTTTGGAAATAAAGGGTTGGGAAGTGAGCAGACACTGCTTCCAATGGAGGGAATGGAATGTTATTATTAGATTCAGGCAACCAGAATTCAAATTCTGACTCAGATACTTAATAGCTTTTGGATCATGAAAAAGACCACTTAATTTCTTAAAGTCTCATTAAGTTTATCTAAAAATGGGGAATAATAATAATAGTATCTTCCTCTCAAGATTTTTTTAAAGACTAAATGAAATGATATGTAGGGTGCTTTGCAAAGCTTAAAGTACCCTACAAATTACTATTATTATCCTTATTATTATTATTATTATCCAGAAGAGGCTGGTTCATCTTATGATCTTGGTAACTATTATTTTCAGTCAATAAAAATGGTATTAATTAATAGCTTGTTTTGTCTTACACTTTATGGTAACAAAACATTTTAGCATGTATTATTCCTTTCCATCTTCACAACTAACCAGTGAAATTAGTAATATATGTATACATCCAAATATACTTATGATCCTCATTTTATGTATTATTCAAATAAGACTCAGAAGGATTAAGTGACTCACATTGGCAAAATGTTGCTATCATAATGCATAGCCAGCCTGCTGATTTCACACTCAGTGATCCTTTCCCTATATAAAATTGCCTTTTATCTTCACCTTTAGGTAGAATGATACCTTAGATTGCATATAATAGTAGATTCCATTTGAACATATACAGTCTAGACACATAATTTCTTCCACATAATAGACTCCCATTATAGAAACTTCCTTCACTGATGCAGACTAGCAATTTATCTGTACCCTGAAATCTTACAAGATTCTCTAGGGCACTGAGAAGTGATCAAAATCTTGATATCACACAACCAATATATACTGTTAAGGGGCCCACTGAGCTTTTTTTTTTTTAATTTTCAAAACACTAGAACCAGAGCATTATGGAGGCGTTACATATGTCAAAAATGAAGCCTCACTTTCCCACCTGCACAAATATAATATGTTGTTTGCATCCTAAACTATACTCCCTGTCTATCCTTGGAAGTCAAGACTGGTGCTAGACAATCTGCATTACGCTTGTGCAAATGGAATCCTCGGAGAGAGACCATTATATCTTCATAGTCTAAGAGTTCACAGCTATAAAGAAGGTGGCTTTTGCTATGCTTTACTCCTCCCCATTTGGAAGAGATTTTGTCCTTTTCCCACCTTTACTGCAGCTTTCCACTTCCAAGCCACATCAGTCTAGGTGGAGATTCTGGTATTTCCTCCTTCTTTGTTATGATGTTACAAATATGCAAACTTCCATAAGAACAATGAACTCTTTGTTCTAGCAAGGGTGCCACATTCACTTTTCTTGTGATAACCTAGTTTTCAAGCAACTTTTGTAAAACTGGAATTTCCTATTGAGTATACACACATATAAATATAAAAGAAATATATTTTAGTGCTTATTTGCATTTAAAACAAAAAAAAAAAAACAGAGCCATCTTCATTTATTGCCACGAGACAGCAATTCTGTGTCTAAATTTTTAGCTGTCATTTTTACATCTAATACATGCATTTATGTATAAAATCATATATATGTATACATATATAGGCATGCATATTCATATATATTTATGTACATGTGCATATAGTGTTCAGACTTGCTCATTGTAAGATCTGAGTACCAGCCCAAATCCTGACCATAGGTGAGGAGTGAAGAGGCGAAACTCACGTGGATGGTCAAACATAGAATTCATTTATTTCAAGTTCTCTCAGCCTTAAATATCCTAGTTCACTTGCATCACTATAGTGCATTGTGCATGTGCTAACTATACTAGGCATGCACCAACTATAGGATACTGTGCATTTGGGGCCACATTAAGCAACTTGCTATTGTTGTATAGGTGTCTCCTTGCTATGTTAATTTCTCTGCTTTAAGTACAACACAGGTTGCCATGCCCTCTCTCTTTTCAGGAAGGCCAAGATGCCCTTGAGGGGTATGGGGAGCCAAACCAGCCATGTCAGCCAGTTCCCTGGCTGGGCTGGAGGGTCTTATACTTTACTTAGAGTTGCCCTTCTATCTGCAGCCCTCTACATCTCCTGCTTTCTTTTGTTTTAATTGAAGCAGATATAATCAGTGGTTAAATCCATCAGCATGGGAGGAATCACACAGGCAAGTTGTAATATCAACAGGCAAACAGTAATATAACAAACAATATAAATAAACAAGATTTTATAAAAGACTTACATGAGTCTCGGAAGGAGAGTCTAGAAATAACAACCACACATACACCTCCTTCAGCAGCCAAGAGATAGTCCAAAGCCAATCTATTATTCATCACTTCATGTGTCAGGAAATTCAATGATTCCTGTAGGTTTTGAAGTCCTGCATCAGTCTCATTAACAATTATTTTTATGGTAATGGGGATGTTTATTAGTCAAATGCCATACTCATAAGGTTAGCTACCGTGCTCTTTCAGTGGTGGATGTAGTCAGAGATGGAATTACTAAATGTTTCTTCTTTTTTTTTTATTAAAGCTTTTTATTTACAGAACATATGAGTGATTTTTCTACACTACTCTTTGCAAAAAAAAAAATTGTTCCAAATTTTCCCCTCCTTTTCCCCACCCCCACCCCAGATGACACATAGTCTAATACATGTTAAATATGTTAAATTATATGAAAAATCCAATATATGTATATATGTATATACATATATACACACACATACACACACACACACACACACACACACACACACACACACATATATATACATACAGTTATCTTACTGAACAAGGAAAATCAGATCTAGAAAGAGGAAAAAAAGAACAACCTAAGAAGGAAAATAAAATGCAAACAAATATTCACAGAAAGCATTAAAATGTTGTGTCGTGGTCCTCACTAAGTTCCCTCAGGCCTCTCTCTCTGGATGTATATGACTATCTTCATCGCTGAACAATAGGTACTAGTTTGAATCACATCATTGTTGAAGAGAACCATGTCCATCAGAATTGATCATCATATAGTATTGTTGTTGCCGTGTATAATGATCTCCTGGTTCTGCTCGTTTCACTCAGCATCAGTTCATGCAAGTCTCTCCAGGCCTCTCTGAAATCCTCCTGTTGGTCGTTTCTTACAGAACAATAATATTCCATAACATTCATAGACCATAATTTATTCAGCCACTCTCCAATTGATGGGCATCCCTTCAGTTTCCAGTTTCTATCCCCTACAAAAAGGGCTGCCACAAACATTTTTGCACATGTGGATCCCTTTCCATCCTCTAAGATCTCTTTGGGATATAGGCGAATTACTCAATGTTTCTTGGGTCTTCTCCTTCATTTTAAGAGACTTCTCTTTTTCCATCTGTCTCCAATAGACCAGGCAAATATAGCTCATCGGCATCCATCATTTTCCTTCTCCATCTCTAGAGACACAAGCAAACTCTCTGCCCCAAACTGTTAACCTAACTCATCCCTTCCATTAACCACTCTCCAGATCTCTCCACATCACCTGGCGATTATCTAAAGATACTGGAGCTGCTCGCATTAGACGCTGCCCTTGCAGCAGGCTATAAAACCTGTCTGCTAGACCCAGTGTGCTCTCATTAAAAATCAAAAAAATTAATAGTATAAAGGGTTAAATTTAGAAGTTCTCTAGGGTTACCTGTGGCTCCCCCTCTCTTTTGTTTTTGGAGGCATGGTCCTTAACATATATATATATACACACACACACACATATACACATATATAAACGTATGTTATGCAGTTACATATATACACATGCACATACCATATATGTATCCATGTGTTGCATATTGAAGATACATACATACATATATATATTATTGTTGTTCAGGTTTTTTCCAGTCAGACAAGACTTGGTGTTTAGGATTTTTTTGATGAAGATATTGAAGCAGACTACCATTTCCTTTTCCAGCTGACTGTATAGATTAGGAAACTAAGGCAAAAGAGGTTTAAGAGACTTCTTGGTGTTACCTAACTAGAAAGTGCCTGAAGTCAGATTTGAATTCAGGAAAATGTATATGTGTGTGTGTGTGTGTATGTTTGTGTGTACACATACATACATGCATACATATACCTATATATAAAAAGAGACTATGTATTATGTATATATAATATATACAGTAAAAGGAATTTATTATATTGTCTTGATGAAATAGCTTTATAAAGGAATCTGGGCATTGGTGGGACAGTCATTAGAGTGGGAAGGAAAGATGTTGGTTCAGACCAGTTCCCTGTTTTTTTAACCCATTACCTATATTGTCTTGTATAAATTACCTTTCTGAGCCCCAGTTTTCTCCCCTATGAAATAAAGCCATAAGACTACATAATCTCTGTATTTCCTTCAGCTCCAACATTGCATCTCTCATCTGTCAACAATCAATTTCACGCAAGCGAAAACCTAGTTTACATTTTAAACATTCAAAAATTTTTGCTGTGTTTTAAAGAACATCTTGTCTCACAAAATAAGAATTGATAATGTTAGGATTTGATGGGGGGGGGGGAAATGACACTATTTTCTTTTGACCCTAATTGATTCATTAAACTTATGAGCATCCTAATCCTTTTAGTGTTATTTTGGAAAATTGTCAACCTCTCTTCACAATAGTTGGGACCCAAGCCAGGAAATGATAAAAGGGGAAAATGCCTTTAAATAAGTGAATATATTTTTTTAAATAGTAAGGTATCATGATACTTAAGAGTAAGTTGTTCAAAGCATTTACAATCAGTAAAACCCCAAAGTACTTAATAATAAAGAGAATTTCCTCAATACTCTCTATTTTGTAGGAAAAATGCTATAAACCAGCCACTAAATTTCCCAAGATAGACTAATTTAGAAGGAACTTAAAAGTCATTGAGTCCAATTGCCCCCTTCTAAACATGAGGAAAGTAGAAATCAAAAGTGATTTGCTTATGTTTATCCAGTGAGGAAGTGTCTGTAGTGGCATTTGAACTGAAGTCATTCTCATTCTACATACAAATTTCTATTGACAACATCATGCTGCTTCTCAATATATGAGAAAATTTTACATTCACTGCTCTTTTATACTGACAGATAAAGTGAATTATGAGGCATAAAAAAGAGAGAAGAAAAAGAGAGGGCAAGAAAATGGAGCAAGTTCAAAGTAGATATTTCCTCTAGATAAAAATAGGCAATGAGAAAATTCTGGAACATAAATGCCATTCTAAAGTTTATGACAAGACAGAAATCCATTTACTGGATGTCTGATGCTATATACATTTCAATAGAAATAAAGTTACTGTTGTTGTTGATGTAGGGAAATACCAGGGAAGAAACAACCACTACTAATAGAAGTTTGTTTGGGAACCTTAGATATTAAATGGTTTACCAAGGATCATACAGCCAATATAGGTCAGAGGTAAGATATGAAACTTTTAGATGTTGTTGATGAAAAATGATCTTCTTTCTTTCCTCCTGCTCCTCTTTCTCCTCCTCCTTCTCTTTCTCTTCCTCCTCCTCCTTTTTCTTCTTTCTTCTTCTTCTCCTCTTCCTTCTTTTCTTCTTCTTTTCCTTTTTCCTTCTGCTGCTTAAGTATGTATATATATGCAAAGTTCTTTGTAAAAAATTAACTATAGATACAGATTCTGTGTATGTATAAATATATACACACATATGTATACACATGTATATGTATATATATATACACTCACCTTAAGTTTTATAAAAATGAAACTTAAAATAAATTATTAACAATTTTATAAATATAAAACAAAATGATTCACATATATATTATCTCAGTTGGTCTTCATAGGAACCCAATCACCTAGGAAAATGCTATTATTACCCCCATTTTATTCATATACATAAAGATGTATGTGTATGTATGTGTTTGAGAATAAATGTAAATAAGTATAAGATAATTAAGAGAGGAGGATAGTAACAGTTGGAGTGACCTCTGAATAGTGAACAAATAGGTTTCTTATAGAGATTCCTTAGTAGATAGGGAAAATTTTATCCAAGATGTAAATAAATTAATGTGCTTCTCAAAGTGTCAAAAATGCATGGGCTCATTGATATTTAAATTTATTTGCTATTTAATTATTCAGTATATATGTACACAAAGTAGCTGCCTAATAAATGATTATTGAAGATTAATTAATTGTGGTTACATTTAGAGTACCTACAATTAAGCTGATGTTTAAGATAGTTTAAATATTATATGAATCTTAACATCCTCTTCTCTTCTACTCTATTTTCAGGGGAAAATGAAGCCATAAAAGACCATTTTCTTTTTTTCTTCTTTCTACTGCAGATTACTTTGGCAAAATAATCCATCATTTAGTGACCTACTGGAAATTTGACTCTTTTTTGCTGCGTTGATACTCAAAATTCTTTCTCAAGTATTTTATGTTTTTGGAGAATTCGTGGAAAGAAGAGATTTTATTATGTATTAGACAGATGAAACAGTAGATAGAGCCCCAGGTCTCTAGAAAAGAAGGCCTGAGTTTACATCAGACCTCATACACTTACTAGCTGTGTGACTGGAGAGAAACTGTTTAACCCTGTTTGCCTCATTTTCCTTATCTGTAAAATGAGTTAGAGAAGAAAATGGCAAGTCACTGCAATATTTTTTGCTAAGAAAACCCCAAATGGGGTCTTGAAGAGTTACACATGACTTAAACAAATAAACAACAACAAAATACTAGGTTCTGTTAGTAATAAAAAGGTGAAGAAGATATACAGTGTAAGCCCTCAAAGAGCATATATCCTATTAGCCATTTTTTACATAACATTTATCTTTGTAAAGGTAAAGTCACATTACAAGTGAGGGCTTTCCTTGATACTTTGATATTATAGTCTATTAGAATATAAGATTCTTGAGGTCAGGGTCTAGTTTTCCCCTGACACTATTTTATCCTTGTACTCTATCACCTAATGTAATCTTTGGGTCCTGCTAGAAACAGAGTAATTCTTCTTAAATTGAATTAGTATCATATGAATTTTATTTTATTTACAATTTTTAAACAAAATAAGGCACCTTCTCTGCCCTAATTTATCCAATGGGTTACAGAATATATTTAATCAAATCCTATAAATATGTGTAGGTTGCAAAAGGCAAGAAAAGAATGAAAAAAAGAGTATCAGGATATTGAAAAGAGTCATTTTTTTTTTTTTCCCAGAATAAGCCAGTTAGTAAAGTCAAAAAATGTAGTATTTCTATCTTGGGTCTCCTTTTATAATGTTTACATTAAACAGTGGTTGAGGCTTTATTTACCTTAATTTAGATATTCATCACTCTCTCCCCCCTACTTCCCCACCCCCACCAGGATTATGAAGATAATTAAAGTGACACCTACTGAACTTTATTTCACTTTATGATAGGTTTTTCCCATGAAGATCACATACAAAATTCTAGATTTGTTACTTTTTTAAAAAGTAGATAGCAGTGTCAAGAATCAGTGGCTCTAGGGGTAAAGTATCTGAATTCTGATTCTGTTTTGAGTTTACTAGTATATAACCTTAAGAAAGTCATTTACCTTTCCTGGAGCTTTACTTCTTCATGTCTAAAAAATAAGATACTTTCTCACACAATTGTGTATAAATTCAGTTTCTCAAAAATAAGCTATGCCATTGGTGGAGAAGACTATGTGTGATGTTTTATTTGTACTCATTACCATTATTAACAGGTAATCATGGAGTAGGTACTTTAAAATTGACTTGAATTCTAATAGAACTCTTGAATTTCTTACAATGTGTATATATATGTATATATATATAATTGACATTGATATTATAATATTTCTTTTCATTAGAGCATATGATTTCACTGGTGGTATGGTAAGCTCCTTCAGTGATGCAGGAAGACAGCTTGTTTATAATATTTAGTTTCAGCTATGATTCTGAGCACTGACAGTTTGTGATTTTTTTCTGCATTTTCATACACATTGAGTTTATTTCAGACTTCTCAACCCAAGTTCTTTCTGATCCAGAGTTAGTCCTCTATCCATTATACCACACTATTTTTTGTGTAGGCATAAAGGCTTGCAAAGCTGTTTAAACATATTCTCATTTCATCCCCAAAATAATCCTGTGAGATAATGGCAAAGATATTACTATCTCTAGTTTTCAATGTAAAAAAAAATGTGGGTTAGGGACTTGTTCACAGTTTAATAAATAGGAAGTATTAGAAATGATATTTGATCTTGGTCTTTCTGAGTTGCTAACAATAAGACTGGTGAAGGTGATATAATTCTAACTGAGATTTAAAATGCTTAAAAATGTGTTAAAATACTTAGCAAGTCGGGGCGGAGCCAAGATGGAGAACTGCAGACAGCTTTCTCTGTGAACTCCTGGGACATTCCCTCAAACCCGGACAAAGTAAGCCTTCCAACTGGTTTCTAAGTAAGAGCACCGCCAAGCATTTGGACTACAACGCACTTCTATCAAAGATATACAGTGAAAGAACTCCAGAGAAGGTTAGCCTCAGGGGAAATCGGCCACTGGTCATGATCAGACTCCAGCCGGGGCGGAAGTCAGGGCTGCGATACAGGGGCGGATTTTGGGCACCCAGGAAGCCCCTGGGAGACGCCTGGGCCACTTTGCTCTGCTTGTGGGCAGGTGCTTTGGCAGATCTGCCTTTGGTAAAGGGTGGATCGAGAGCAGCTGAAAACGTGGTCCTAGTGCGAATCTAGCCCCACCAGCCTCAGACCGGAAGTCAACTCAGCAAACTGCCCCAGGGCAAATGCAAATTGTTGCAGTTTTCTCTGTTTTTGACCAATATCCCAACTTTAAACCATGAGCAAGAAGCAGAAGAGAGCTCTCACCATAGAAAGGTTTTACGGAGAAAAAATAGAACAGTCCCCAGATCCTGACATTATGAAAACAATCCCAGATGAAGCCACAAAGGCAGACTTAAGTTGGTCTCCCTTTCAGAAGGCTTACCTGGAAGATGGCATTAAGAATCTCAAAAGAGAGATAGAAGAAGAATGGGGAAATAAATTGGGATCAGGGCAACAGAAAAATCAAAAACTGGAAAATAGGACTGGTGAATTGGAAAAAGAAAACAGTTCATTGAAAAACAAAATTGGTGAATTGAAAAAAATCACCAACTCACTGGAAAATAAAAATGGTGAACTGAAAAACAAAATTGGTGAATTGGAAAAAGACAACAATTCACTGAAAAACAAAATTGGTGAATTGGAAAAAGACAACAATTCACTGAAAAATAAAACTGGCAAAATGGAAAAAGAATACATTGAATCAAGAAATTCAATTGGCCAGCTACAAAAGAAGCTAAAAAAGATAACTGAAGGAAAT